>MU160549.1:15397-37641 GCA_015888305.1 Antheraea pernyi | reverse complement strand
TCGGAAGAGGTGGCTATTGTGTGTGGAAGTAAAGCTGCACTCAAATATGCCGGTAAGGAATTAGAAGCTATGAGAGCTGTTGCGACAGCATCCCATAAAAGATCCTTAGCTGACTTCCAAGCTGCTTTGAAAACATATAAGCGAGAACTGGAGGAGGATGCGGTCGTCCGTGCTCATCTTGGAGCTCTATATGATACAATGTTAGAACAGAACTTATGTCGTATCGTTGAGCCATATATGAGGGTGCAGGTTGACCATGTTGCCCGTTCTATCCGTCTACCAGTAGTACAAGTAGAAAAGAAGCTATCCCAGATGATTTTAGATAAAAAATTGAATGGGATTCTAGATCAAGGTGAAGGAGTTCTTATTGTATTTGATGAGTCCCCACTCGAAAAGACTTATGAAACAGTTTTGGAGACCATCCACCATATGAGCAAGGTTGTTGACACTCTCTACCAGAAGGCTAAGAAACTCTCATAGACCCATGTAAATTTGTTGTAGATTTAATGTATGTATATCAAAGCAATCATAAATTTTCAGTTCAATTTTGTAAATGACTCTATTTTTAGAATAAATTCAAAATTCAGGAAACTGTTGATAAAACTAATATGTAACTCCGACTAATATTTAAAAAAATCCTTTTTGAAAGTGGAGAATTCGATGAAACCAATGTTTTTGCAGTGATGGATATAAATATGTTTTCTAATTACAAACACTAATTATTCTTAACTTTGTTTTTTTACTTTTCTTTTTATAAAGTAAGCTAGTGAAAAATTATAATCTGTTTTATTCAGAAAAATAAAAGGTGTTCTCCAAATATTTTTGTTTTCCTTATGTTGTGTGAACCTCCCACACACTGGTTTGGCAAGTCATGTTATTTTAGCTGTTGGCAAAGGCAACAAACTGATCTGAGTCACAATGCATATAAATGCAATGTATATGTATTACTACTGTGCACATTATTAAGATTTTATTCATCAGTGTTTCAGATCAGACCTTAACCTACTTTGTGTATATTTTAGTATTCACACATATATCTAAAGGGACCTGGTAGACAGTGTTATGCTCTGATAATAAAAATATTCTAGAACCAGACTGCAGCTCCAACTACCGGGTCCAATTGTAAATCTAAACCATTCAATCCACCTCAACAAAATATATCACCAAAATCTGTCCAGATGTTCAGTTAGATCACACATACATATGTATTTTTGTAATTGTATTTTTTATGCCACAATGGTGGCAAATATCCTTGTAGTTAATGTTCAGTTAGATCACACATACATACAAATTATATAAATAAAGACAGAGTTTATTAAAATTAGTTGTATTTTTTATGCCACGATGGTGGCATTATGCTTGTAGTTAATCTGATCTGATCATACAGTAATTGTTGAGATTTAGACCTGATTAGTCCGGTTAAATTGTGAAGGCCTGTCAGCCCAATAGAGTAGTCGGTTCGAAAATAAAAAAAAAATTGTCCTGGTTATTTTAGCATAAATTTTCGTAATAGAAAAACGATGATTACATTATTAAAATTTGAATATAACTGGCTGACCTGTATACAAGTTTAAATAATTCTGTGTGTTTACCATAGTCATAGTATAGCTTTCTGTAACTGTAAATATCATAATGTAATCAATAGTTTTGTTTCAATTCTCTCCAGACTAAAATGGAAACTGAATAAAAAAATATTGAAAAACATCAAATTAGTGTATTTGGGCAACTAGTAGTTACATAATGACAGACACAATTCTAGTCCTAATATATTATCATACTCAACCACATCCTGTAACATTATGTGAACTTGTGGTTATACTAAATAGCCTATAAAAATAAACATACATACTATTTGCAAAACTAACCTGACTCACTTCATTTTTTATAGTAGTGGTAACATGTGTGAAGTACACAATTTCACCAGTGTCATATGGCTAAAAATAAAACGAAGGAGATTGCCCTGTTGGAGGAATTAGTCCTTAAATTTTTTTTACGCAAAATCATCGCTTTGTAATTAAATGTCGCAATAAATACTAAACAGCCATATTTAGAAGTATACACTGGTTGGAAAAAATGACCCTAATCATCTAATTAACTAGGACTAGTTAACATTGGTTGGTATCAGGTTGATTGCATCAGTACTATGTCAAACCTTATAAGGCCATTCACGGTCCTAAGGAACAAATATGTTAAGGAAATAACTTATTCTATTAGTCTGACCATCCCTTCAGTAAAAAGTGTCATAAAGAAACTCCATTATACGTATGAAATTAGAAACACACTGAAATAAAATACATTTTTATTATAATAAGTAAAACAAATATTTCCAGTTAAGTTTTACATTTTTTTAGGGAAATTGAGCACTGTAATATTATAACTCTTAAATATTTTAGAATGTGTACATAGAACGAATATCACAGTAACTTATTAAGGTTAGAAAGTTAATTATAATTAATAAGTATCCTATAACAAAGTTGAAATTGTTTTATCTACTGATTACAATAACCATTATTACTATTAAAATAATACACATCCTCAACCTTTTAAACTTATGAATTCATTTAAAGAAAAATCATCAAATTAAATTTATAGTTAAAGATACTATTTGAGAAACTGTAATATTTCAGTTAACACAAATAAGCATTTTACAGTTGTTAATTTAATAATCCTAAACTTAATGTTTATTATTTTAATTGACTCTATATTATATCTAATATAGGTGGGATTTTGAGTAATATAGAAAGGATTTAGTTTTAAGATTAGATGAAATGTAAATAATATATCTATTTTCAGTAATCGCAAAACCTCCCTCGACAGTTCTAGGGAGCCACAATCGTATTAGAGTTATGTTTAAAAATTGGACAAATTTTATGAAGTTAGACTTAAAGGACAAGTATCAAGTGACTTTAACAAGAATAAAAACTTCAATAATAGTCATATGTCAATGACCGACCGTTTGATTTATTTTAATAATTTATACATGTATGCCACCAATTTGCAATTCTAAATTGTATCTATAAACGACTTCAAAGTTCATTTTTAGTGTAAATTTATTTGAATTTTTTTATTATTATCTTAGTTTAACAAATGAGTGCATAGAATCTGATGCAGTCTAGAATGAATGACAGCCACCACTGAAAGTTTTGGTTCGACCAATTTTGCCAACCTGTTGGAAAATACCTTCAGGTCTTACCTAAAATGGTAGGGCCTTACAGTAATGGATGATGGTATGGTATCACCATGGCGTCAAAAACCGTAGCTTTACTTATATTTAAAATCACAGTCATCGGCAGCTATATCTACAAAACATTCTAATTTTCATGAATGCACCTTTATAATTTTGGATATATTCTAAATAGGATATGAATATACAATTCATGTGATGCCCCATAAACTTTTAGTTTCTCAGATAACTCTTGAAGGAGTGCATTAATCGAGAAACCAGAAAACAGCTTTTTTGTAGGGCGTTCAGTTTTTTATAAAGATGGACGTTTCGTTGCCATTTCGTTGAAGAAAAAAAAATTACAAAATCCCATGTAATTTATTTCAATAGGAAATGTATCTTCTTAAGGGCAAGGTTTATTATGTACTAGCCGACCCGTGCCCACTTCGTTGGGCGGTAATAGGCATTGTCAAGCTACAACTTTTCTCTAGAACATCTCATAATTAAGGCAGCGTTCGTAAGAAAAGTTTTCGTTCGACCATTTTTTTCCGACTCCCCAGATATTACACCCTACAACCTCACAAACTTTACCTCTTTATAATATTAGTATAGATAATATAATTAATTAATAGCTTCTGCCCGAGACTTCGTACGCGTGGAATAGTTATTTTGGGCTAAGACGCAGCGGAAGAAAAGGAAAAAAGCCCCGATTTTAAAACATGTTTCATTGTTGCTCCGCTCCTGTTGCCCTTAGCGTGATATAGCTTAGCCTATAACCATTCTCGATGAATGAGCTATATAACACTGAAAGAATTATTCAAATCGGACCAGTAGTTCCTGAGATTACCCCTTACAACGCCACAAACTCACAACGTCACAAACTTCACCTCTTTATAATATTATTATTAATTATAGTATAGATATTTAGGGATTTTTTTTGGTCTGACATTCTTTTAGGATTCTAAAGTAAAAGTTTAGACAGCGACACATAAAAAAAATTAACTTGGGAAATAAAGGACACCCTAATGTATTTATAGATATGGTTAGTAATATTACACTGAGTAATCAATCAAATAGCATTATTCATTCGATTGAGTTCTTCAGTATCGTCAGGAACTGTCCATCTTGGATTCCAGAAGTCTGGTGGTGTTTTCGGTCTGATCGGGTTCTGTCGGCCTCGGTGTTTCGAACACTCTTCGATCTTCTTAGCCATCATTTCGGGATCATCTTTATATAGTTCACCGTAAAACTGAAACAGTGTCAATTTTTATCAACACGCTTTTTTGTCCGCGTGTTTTTTTATCTTTTTTTTTTATGTCATTGGTGGCAAACGAACATGTGGGTCACCTGATGTTAAGTAATCACCACCGTCCATGGACACTAAGAACACCAGAGGAGTTGCAAGTGCGTTGCCACCCTTTGGGGGGAAGGGTTAGGGAGAGGGAGAGGAGAGGGGGGGGAGGTGGGCCTCCGGCGCTCTCACTGACCGAACGAAACGCAACAATGCAAGCACTGTTACTTCACGTCAGTGTTCTGTGGGTCGGGTGGTAGTACCCCGGGCGAGCCGACCCATTCATGCTGAAATCAGTAATAGTTTCAACGTGGCTCTACCACCATTAAAAATCAATCAATCATCTGTTCAATACACATGATTTAAAGCCTAAATATTTATGGATGTTAAAATACTACCAGGTATAAGGAAATCATCCAATAAAGACGATCTCAATTATCTACCATGTCAAGTCCCGTTATACTTAACTATACATTTACCCATTTTTCGATACTACTAGACTCACACAGACACTTATACATACTCACACATACACACAGTAACATGCCTACCTTACGCTTAACACTCGACGTAAATTTCTCCCTACCATGCAATAAGAAATTTCACTTCAAAAATTCTGCTCGAGTTATTCCAGACATTTTCTAAACCAGTTACAGTATTTTAACGTACATAAACAAATAAACATCTTCACAGGGTCTAAAGACAATACAGTATTTTTAATTTTCCTCTACTATATAATTTAAAGAAACATTACACTTACTTGTTCACATTCACTGCAGAACCAACCCGGTAAAGCTCGCTTCTCACTTTTCTTCCTAACCACAGATTCTTTGTATATTGGTTCAGCTAACTCTGGTAGACATCTAGAATGTATAGTAATAATAAAGTCAGTTTATTCATTTCCACCACCTTCCAACGACCACAGCCCACTTCTTTATTCTTTGTTCGGTTGAGAGAATTATTTCAGTGTAATTAAATCAAGTCTATTAGAATAATCGATCGATTATTGTATGTATACAAATGTTGAATGATTTAAAATGGAAATTCGAATTTTGAGTTTAGAAATCAATTATAACTATCTATATATATCGCTTTGACAACGCCTTTTTTAAACTTGGCTAGTTAGCTCATTTTTGACGACGGCCCCGTCAATCCGCCCGTATCTAAGCAACATATAATACCTATTATTTTTCACCATCGATATTGAGAATATGCCATCTTACTTCCACATTTTATCTAAGACAGTGTGGCATCGTAGCTGTGCGTTATCGTGCCATTTGTTTTGTTAAAATTTCATGTAGGTAACGTATCTTTAGTTATAATATCATTGTTAAGAAATTATATCAGAATTCTGTCAAGACACAATAAGATTTCTGCAAAAAGGATCACGGAACTTATAAAAACAAAAGGGTTTATTGTCCGTTTTATTATCGAAGGGTATAAACTCCGGGTCGCCCCTTATAGCTTTTGGGCACCGGTCATTGCACCTAGGTTTATTACGATTGTGTTTATACTTTTGAAAGTCTTAGAACAAACATTAAGTTAGGTTATCTTTGTTATTTATTAATATTTGTTTTGAAATTATTATTTTATACGTTAAATGTGACTATTATTATGTTTTTATTATTACTGAGAAAACTCTGGAACCATGAATCCTGAAAAAAAAACCGAAAATGCAGTCCTCGGGAATAGTCTAAAGTTGGCTAGATTTCTGTTACACAAAAATGTCAATATAACAAGCAAACCATAATCTTGAAGAACTTCGTTTTTTAACCGGAACTGCAGTACCGTTCAAGCAGACACTATAAATATCCTACCAAAGCTAAAGCCTACAGAAAAATTGTAAGGCTAAAGATCCCATCAGACTTCGTAACTATATAATAATAATCATAAATACCATAGTACAACAAAACAATCCCAAAAAGGGTTGATGTCAGGCAGGCGGCCGATCGTAAAAATTAAGCCAAATCATATACCACAACATGACGAACATGTTGTACTTATGTGGAATAAGGGTAAGAAGAAGATGTTAAATTTGACTATGAAGTACTATACCCTATATTATTGCGAGTGTGTAACCTTTCACCTTGTATGTATAAAAAAACAATGTACTTACTAAATTAATATTATATCCTAAAATTATACATTATAATTTAGCAATAAAGAACAGCAATTAGCTCCTTAAACGTGGTTATTAATTTGGTGTGCGAACCGTCAAAACTGCCATCGTAGCGTGCCGCTACTATAAATAACAAAACTCATCACTGTGTCTCTCTGTTGAACCTATTACTGTTTAACCCACGTTTAATTGAAAGACGTTACACTATAATTATTTTTTTTTAATTTAACTTCAGAAATGCTGAAACTCTCAAAATAATTAAATAAATACTATTATGGTTTTACCTTTTCGCATTATCAACGGCTATTTTAATTTTAGACGTGTAATTTTCACAAGATTCGTCTCTCTTCTTCGGCGGCGTGTTCAAGATGTTTATGTTCTCCGTAAGAGGTCGCTTCGTTGGACTGTAAAATGTACTGCAATTTATTTATTTGAAACGAAATACACACCGCAAATATTGGTAAATGTAATTTTACATTATTGTTATCAATTATCTTGTTACATTATTGTTAAATATTAGTAATGTTATAATTTATTACTGTGAAAAATTCCATATAAAGAAATCAAATCAGAATTAGGTGCTTGCTAAATTCTTCGTTAGTCCGTTCGTTACAAAACTGAGAGATATTTTACTATTTCTAATAAAGAAAATACCTTTTATAATTTTCATAAAAATATTTATAAATATATTAGGTTTACCGAAAAAACTACGTACTTAAAAAAAATAATTAAGTAATGCATTTCTATAAATAAAGTAAATAAGATAATTATTTTGTATTAAAACATCGACTTATTTCATTACACTCACGTTTAAATCAAAAAGAGAACAATAATCATGTATTTTCGTAGTTTTGATCGTATTGAAGTGGCTGTTGAATCGTTTCTGATGAAAAATCGATGAAGGAGCAAAATGTACGTTATGATTTTCTTGAAACTATTTGGACCCCATTGAACGTATTGAAGTGGCTGTTGAATCGTTTCTGATGAAAAATCGATGATTGAAGGAGCAAAATGTACGTTATGATTTCCTTGAAACCATTTGGACCCCATTATTAACGGTACCAGCTATCATAAAATTAATGTAAACTAACCTGCCCAGTTTTGTTGGAACCGCATTGTCACGCTCGTTGAGTTGGTCCAACAGCGACATGCTCAAATTGATTTCGCAATGTGTCTCATCATTATCGATAGGATCTATTTTTATTGGTTCCTCAAAAGCATTTGGGAACCTGTAACATTATTACAAAATCTGCATTTAATTTCACGGTAAATAAAATGATAATCAATTATAATTTTTTCATGACGAACGGTTATATAATTTTTCATGACAAGCGGTTATATATTTTTTCATGACTGACGGTTATATAATTTTTTACGATGATCGGTTATTTAATTTTACATGACGATCAGTTAAAAAAAATTTACGATCGGTTATATAATTTTTCATGACGATCAGTTATAAAAAATCATGCAAATCGGTTATGTAATTAAGGCGTAACAAACAAACAGACTAACATTCGCCTTTAGTAACAATATATTCTCATGGAAATATACCATATAATAATGCTTCTTAATTCATTTCATTAATTTTTTATTAACATAAAACAACCATTTTTGACTTTTACATTTTTAAACCAGACCACAAACTTATAGCAATGTTTTTAAATGGGAAGGAGGAAATAAACTTAGGGTGAAATAGGAAAAGTACTCGTTGTCCTTCTCTTTCTTTAGTATTTTATATACATTTGTCCCTTTACGCTTATGTGCAGTAATTAATGTTAGACGCGAAAACATTAAAGATGGCGTTAAATTCGATCTTATTAAATGCGTGTTGCGCCCGCGCTTTTGTAATCGATCCTTTTTAGCTCCCGCACACATCGCGGTTCTCAGTGATATCTCGAGCCTATTAAGATATTATTATCGCGATACAGTGACTCACCTACATCACTTGAACACACATATGAGATCATCTCTCTCACACACGTGCACATATATACACATGGTGGGAGGGTTTTGTTTTTTTCCCTCATCGAACTGAATCGAATAGTTTTAGTTCGTTTCAATCCGATATACACGTATTCATTTGTGAATCATGCAATTTCGATTGTATGGTTCACAAATGTATATATGTATGAATAGCTTAGAATAGTTAGCTAGGACAGACGCGTCTTTTTCCAGGTAACAGCTCAAGCCGAGGTGTGCGTGCACCCTTGTGTATGTTACCTAAAAGCCAAATCGGTTGTGTGCCTTAAGCGCCAACCTTAGTAGTCCGGTGAAGCTGTGAAGACCTTGCCAGGTCAATAGCGTATTCAGTTCGAGAAAGAAAAAAAAAAATTAAAGATGGCGTATAAACTATCAATTCTTTTGCATTTACCGATTCTTTCAAACACAGTTAACGTAACCCATCGCTTACTCTGTTATATTGGACAAGTAAATAGATTGATTGTTTAAAAAACTTACCGTTTAGGTAACGGGTTTAATATATTTATAGACTCTTCTGCAGACGTTACGTTACATTTCGTTTCGTTTTCAGTATTGCCATTTAAACACAGTTTATTAACTTTCCCATTTTTATTCTTTAACGATAAATTACTTCTTGTAACTTTCATAGGGCTGTTTATAATATTGGGTTTTAATCTGAAAATTGAATTGAACATACCATTCTGTCTTTTGAATTATTTAGATTCTATATAGAAATTAAATATATATAATATTAGCTGATTAAAGGCGGTAAGAAATGTAAACTTTTGGAATGTTTATTTCCTAGGAAATTCGAGCACTAGTTTATCAGACGAAAATTTATTGTGCGATAAAAAGCTATATAAAGAGTATTAGATAAGACCATTGGTATAAATTTAAATATGAGTCGTTCTTAAGTTAGTCGAGTTAAGTCAAATCATTTTTTTATTTATTTCATACGCGTGTAGACATTATTTAGCGGTTAATTGTCCGACTCAACTTGAATAGATACGTTCTTCAAACCCAGGTTTTATTTATTTCTTTACTCATACTGTGATAAAAGCAGTAAAGCAAAAATAAGGAGCCAATATGTATAAAGAATTATTACTCTTTCGATAAATAAGGGGTTTAAGAACATGCTTTAAAGGAATGAAGCATAATTTTTATGTATATATATATATATACATATAGTTTAGATTTCTTGTAGTCCATAATACCTATACATCTGACATTAATTCGATTTACGACGTCATTTTAAGAACCTAGCGTAACGAGGACTATTTGTAGTAACTGTGAATATTTTTAAATTAAAATAGACGTACACAAATATATTGCAACCTTTATTAATGTTAAAAAAATTAAATCTTATTTATTTGAATCGACCTGCTTAGAAGCTTATTTATGAGATACCCACTTCCGTTTCCCGTCTGTGTCACAATTTTGACAGTAAATATCATTTACTTCCGGTCAAGTAACTAACGTTTCTCTACCTCTAACCACCATGACAAAATAGTGCATTCGGTTCAACGCAGTCTTTTTGCTTCAATGGAATAATACCAGATAGAATTTAATATATTAAGCTTCGAATAAGATTATTTATAAAAAAAACGATATATGAATGAAGATATGTTCCAAGTGGTACTTACATAAAATTCACGGATTCACTAGTCGGTGAGGGCAGTATTGTATCATTTTCCAAATGTTCTTTTTTAATCGACGACTAAAAAATATAAATAATATATATGATACTTTCTCTGATGTTTGAAATTATTTTAAATATATTAAAAATATATGGAAGTTACGGGATATTATATAAATTGCATAGAAATAATCTTTAGTCTGCGCGACTGAAGAGTATTAAGCAATAATCATAAAAAAAAATCCAAAAAAAAAACCCGCCTTCGATGTGAAAAACTAATAAGGCGCTAAAAAGCGAAAAATAACTGAATTATTAAATTAACCAAATTAAATAAAAAATAATGATATTCGCGCTACCTAATAATATATTAGAAGTCGATGCCAACCTAGCAAGGTTTTAACAGCTTCACCAGACTACTAAGGCGAGCGCCCAAGGCACTCAGCCGATTTAATTTTGACAACTAGCTCAAGGGTGCGCAGCACACCTCGGCTTGGGCTGTTGCCCGATACATGCAATCTTCCCCTATTTTATTTCGGGAGATTAGTTCAATAACAGTTCAAACACTCTGCTGTTTTTTTTCAGTGTATTCAAAAAAATTCAAAAATACAATAAATTTTACATTAAATATACAAATTAATTCAATTTACATTTTGTTGCGAAATAAAAGTTCTTACGTCTTATCATTTGGGGGTATAAGAGGTCAAGAATTTACGCACGCAAAATTATTACAAATAACGTAGCACATTTGATACACGTAGGTTTAAGTATCCTTACTACTAAGAGTAAGGACTAGTGGAGGAGTGGAAGGAGTAGTGGACTCTTTATAAGGGTGATATAAAGCGCCTTGACTCTTTTCATATGAGGTGCTTAAGATCAATACTTCGTATAAGATGGCAGGATCGAGTTCCAAATTCTGAAGTATTAAGAAAAACGGAGCTTTGTGGCATTGAATCGCTGCTTATTAAGGGGCAACTAAGATGGTGCGGACATCTTGTGCGTATGGATGACTCAAGGCTGCCTAAAGCCGTCTTCTACTCACAGCTGAAAGAAGGAAAACGCACTCCTGGAGGTCAGCTATTGCGTTACAAAGATGTCCTAAAGCGCCATCTAACGGCATGTAATATTCCATGTGAGGGTTGGGAAGACCTCGCGCAACAGAGACGTGAATGGCGCAGCTCTGTTCATAAGGCAGTTACAAGCAGAATTATCTGGTTAATGCTGTATTTAATACTTGATGTTGAATTATTATACTTTTATTTATGTATGATGTTGTTATATGTATGTATTGTATATATGTAGTATATCGGTGTTGATATGTTATTTATATATTGTTATATTAAATAGGTTAAACATAATTTCATAAAAACTTCTCCTTTTAAACCTACCAACATTTATCTCTGCATCACCTAATGGTTGACTGGTAGAGAATGCCTTCGGCATTAAGTCCGCCATTGCGTATTTAAGGCATAATGTATAAATAAATAAATAATAATTTTAATTTGTTTTCTATTTAGCTCTTTACTATATTACGCGTAAACCCGCACTTACGGCTATATTTAGAGCAGTCAGAAAGATTGACAAGTACTGTAATATAAAATTAACAGAAGAACTTTTACGCGTTTAGAAACAATATCTAACAGTTTATTGCCAATGACCACTTCAAATAAGGAACGATATTAAATATGCCAATACTACGAATATAGAACGAGATTTTATCTGTAAACTGATTACAGGCGGCCTGAAGGACCTCTACAGCTTCGTCATGTTTGGGGACAAACGAGGAATGCTACTAAAGCAGGAGTAGTAAGCAATTATGGTTCAGTTGATAGCGTGTTCGGACACCGCGGCGGTTGACGTAGGTTCGAACCCTTGGGACTGAGCCGGAGATTTCGGTCAAGGATAACATTGTGATGAAATAACAGCATGGTGGTAGGGCTTTTTCTAAGCCCACCAGGCTAGCTATCACCCTCAGGTTGAAAATATGTCACCGAGCACTTGCGAAAGCTGCAATTGAGAGCCAGTCCCACGTTTATCGTGTTTAAAATCGTAAACCTCATTGTCATTTAACATCAAATGATATTGTGGCAAACCCTAAAGCTAATAAAGTATAAAAATGACCTCGGTTTGGCTGTTGGAACACACGCGTGGGAAATCTGCTAATTCGGATCGAATCGATTCGGTCGAGGGTGTGCGGGAACGAAATTAACCGCCGGGACATGCTGATGATAGAGGGACCCTGATTAAGGATACGACTAGTTAGTTACCATTATTTCATTGGAGGAATCGATAAAGGCGTTTCGTGAGTCTTATAATTCTCGGTTCTCGGTTCGGGTGAATTATTAGCCCTGGTTACCATTAAAGGGCACGATTTGCTGCTTAATGAAAAACAGTTAGTAGCGAAGGAAATGATTAGATTAGTTATTAGATTTGACCGAGTGATGAGTGCTACGTCAATGCATCATCTTCATGTTGGACGAATTATTAGGTTTTAAATTAACACATGGATATTTTACTCTTCAGGCATAGAAATGAATGAAAGCGGTCGAAGATCATAGCGGCCTTGTTTTAAAATTTACGGACACGTTTCTTCAATGATGACATCATGAGCTACCGACGTATTTATAGACCTCTCATTAAAGCTACTCAAACTTTTATAAAGTGTAACTCAAAGATTACGTGATAGACTTAAAAAAAGACACTCGTAAATTGCTATTGATATTTAAGAAAGTCCTACTCAGCTTTGTCAGGGGAAAATCATCCTAGGCTTTTGTATTAGCTAAATATTTCATAAAACACATACAAAATGAAAGCGTACCTGTAATCCTCCACTGTCACTTTTCGAACAATGTGTTCCACTAGACAATTCAGGGGAATGAGTGAGGTCGACCACATCAGTCTGTTTCTGTTTTACATATGTTAATCGAGATTGTCTTAACCTGCCTCTTGGTTTGGAATGTGTTGGTGTCAGATACAATAGTTTTATCGATTTATTCTCTGATGTTGACCTTTGGAATAATTAGAATCATAGTTGTTAAAATAATAATTTGAAAAAAACCTAGAACATGAGTGTTTATTTCAAAAGTAAGTTTATTAGAAGTGGACTGTCAACTGTTTTGCATGAAAGTTTAGTTTCTTTACCCCTAAAAGAAGTGTACTGGGAAATTTAAATATGGGGTAATTAATAGTCATTATATTCCTATGCATTGGTGATTCTTTTTTAATAAAAAAACGATTGATAGTAAAGACATACGATATAAGTGAAACTTTTGTATTACAGGGGAATATTTTAATGAAAAAAAACTAAAAGCCAATATCACACAGTGTTCCCAGGAGGTCACCCATCCAAGTACTGACTGCGCCCATCGTTGCTAACTTCGGTGATAGGACAAGAACCAGTGTTGTAACCTGACACAGTGTTTACCCCCACCACTTTTTGTCACACAAAAATGTTACTAATTTGGATTTCAAACACCTCCCATAAGAAGTGTATTATTAAAAATTAATATGTATATGCATTCTCAGCCAGAGCTTAGCAGACAGTGATATCTGGAATTAACTCATCTCTGTGCATCCATTAAAAACGTTTGCGATATTTACCTAATATATTCTAAATATTATATTTATTTATTGAAAAGATAAACCAAATAGAGTTTCTTGCCGGTTCTTCTCGATAACTGGGTTATTTTCCGAACCTATGGTAATTTTGACATTCATAAGTGCCTTCTTAGGGCCTAAATTGAATAAAGTGTTTTTGATTTTGATGGTATCATATATGCAAATTTGTCTCACAACTTAGGTGGGACCCGAATGAGAGAGTAGTGTAATAAGCAGAGCACTCACTAGTTACTCACCTACCCTTTATATTGCATCCTTGAATATATGAACTACAAGTGTTTCAACTTAAACAGGAAGACTCAACATATTTCTCACTTACCAATTATCAGGACACTTTGTTTTTTCTCTATAATCAGAGGATTTCGCTAATGTTTTCGTATTGTTTCTTAACTTTTTCGAAAGAATTATTGGACTAGTTCTACCAGTCGGTGTGCCCTCTATTTCATTCAAGGATTCTTCTTTGAATGATACATCTTCTACTATAGAATTTTTACTTTCTTCTGAGATTTCTTTTGGAGTGATTTTCATAATTTTATTATCTTCTTGGTTGGATTCTGACTCTCCGCAAATGATTCTAAATGCCTCATCTATCAAGCTGAAGTTTTTAGTTTCATTTAATCTAGTCAGTATTGATGCTAGAAGTTTAATTATTATTTATTAATTTCAGATATTAAGTTAAGGATTCAGGAGTTCACATTTCTTATATTATTTCAACAATTTCATAAATGTTCCTTAGCATTTATACTACTAGCAACAGTGTGCGAATTTGTTTGCATTCAATTATACTGTAAATATATACTATAATAAAATATAGCCCAGTACCACCTTGTGGAAAATTATAGTAAAATAGATAGCTTAAGGATGTTGTCCATGAAAAAATACTTAAGATGAGTCACCCTTCATTATAATCAAACAAAATTTGGAGTTGATTGGTCTCAGTTATATGAACATTCATTTTTATATATATTTTTATAAATATTATAATTATCGTATAATATCATATTTATAAATATCGTATCCGATACTACTTACTATCGTAAAGTATATATAAGTTGGTCTTAAAAATATATCATTATAAATCGAAATTATAATGCATAGCTATAGTATTTTACTTTTTTAAATGTACACTAGTGGTCCCGGCTGATCTTATTCAGCCCTGATAATAAAAAGAACCTTGACAAACTATATACCTCAACCTTCCTCATGAATCACTTTATCTATTAGTGAAAACTGCAGGAAAATCTGTTCAATGGTTTTTAAGTTTATTGCGAACAGACAGACAGGCATGAGACAGAGGACTTTATAACATGTAGTGATATTAAAATATATGGGATTTTAACTATAAAATATACTGTGTGTGTGTGTGATTTTACTAAAATGAATATATTGTTCAAAATAAATTTTCAAAATTTAACTTTCCTGGTAAAGTGACTTAAAACATAAAGTAATTTTCTTTTATTATAAATATATAACTCTTGCACTATAGATCACTATCATAGAGTATTTTACAAACATACAACAGTTACAGTAGTCCGGTGAAGCTGTTAAGACCTTGCATGGTCAATAGCGTAGTCAGTTTGAACAAAAAAAAATACAACAGTTACAAAATAGGTCCAGAATCAGAACAATCAGTTGCTGTTCACATAATTACTTTATCCTCTGTGAACCTTGAATTAACACCAGTCACCTCTTAGGTGCTGCTTAAACCACTACAAGTCAAGATTATTTAAGAAAACCACTCACCAAGTGACTGTATAATATTATTTTTAGATGCAATGACATTTTTCAACGTCTCAGCACTACAACAATTGCTTCTGAAAAGAATTTTTTTATATATCTTTTGTATTAAATAAGAAAAAGTCTTTTAATAAATGAAATTTTTCGTTTCCCTTAAACAACTTTTAACTTTTTGGCAGCCAATTTTTTAAAATAATGAATTTTGATAGTATTTAAGCAATTAGATCTTATAGTTGAAATTTAAATTATTAAAAAATAATTTAAATACCTTTCACATAGTTCTTTCTGTGCCACAAATTTCGATTTGTAATTTTCAGATTCAATATACAGCTCTTGAAAATCAAAAAGGAGGTCTGAAAGAAATGTTTTGGTTATCATTCTTTAAGTTCTATCTGTGAGATAATGATCATATATAAACAACATATACATTAATATAATTTCAAATACTACAATAGTCAGAGCTTTGAAGCATAATGTTGTGTCAAGGCTTTTCCTAATACCTTGGCACTTATTGCCTGCTAAAATAATATAAAAGTAGAAACTAGTGTGATCTAAAAAAAAATTCATCTTTTTCAAAATTTAAGTACTTACATATTAACCCACAGTGCTTGCCAAATGCTGACGCGGCTGGCTCACATTAATTTTATTGCAAGTCTAACCAAACATAACAGAAACCGAGATGAAACTTTTATTTTAACTTAACAATCATCAAGTTGCAAATATAAAAAACGCAGTATACTTGCCAACAACTCCTGCAGTCAGCTGAACACTGTCTTTGTTTCGCAAGTGTAACCTAACCTAATCCAATTTATTGCATTCAATTTTTCCTTCTTGATTTGGTAAGATGAAACTTGGGAAACAAAGACAGCGTGAGCCGGCCACAGTAGATGTCGGCAAGAGTATGGTGGTTTTATTACATAAGTACTGGAGTTTTATTTCTTTTCCAAGCAATATTTTATATTTAGCCTGTGGAAAAATTCACAATTAGTCCCAACAATATAGAGTTAGCCTCAACACCACATTACCTAAAATTAAGGCTATTATTATTTGAAAGTTATTCATTCTGTGTACACATTTTGTATTTATGTCAATAATTACAAATTAAATCATTTAACAGTGACAGAATAGACATGTTACCACTACAAATTGTAACAGGTGTGAGCCTGCTTCTTCCATCCTCCCTATTCAGTTTCCTCCAGCACAGCGTGCTTAAAACGAGACTAAACTGAACAAGAAAACTGACCTCCAGGTAGGTTGATTACTTAAAAAAAACTAGTAGTGCCAAACAATAGAAGGAACTCTCTTATTTTCTTTTCAGTAACTCTACATTTTAACGAAATGAAAATAAATAGGTAAGATAAGGTACCTTTAAAATAACCCAAACTTTTATGTAACGTCGATTCAAGAGTTTGAACTTTTGTATTATTTTATTTTAACTTAACAATCATCAAGTTGCAAATATAAAAAACGCAGTATACTTGCCAACAACTCCTGCAGTCAGCTGAACACTGTCTTTGTTTCGCAAGTGTAACCTAACCTAATCCAATTTATTGCATTCAATTTTTCCTTCTTGATTTGGTAAGATGAAACTTGGGAAACAAAGACAGCGTGAGCCGGCCACAGTAGATGTCGGCAAGAGTATGGTGGTTTTATTACATAAGTACTGGAGTTTTATTTCTTTTCCAAGCAATATTTTATATTTAGCCTGTGGAAAAATTCACAATTAGTCCCAACAATATAGAGTTAGCCTCAACACCACATTACCTAAAATTAAGGCTATTATTATTTGAAAGTTATTCATTCTGTGTACACATTTTGTATTTATGTCAATAATTACAAATTAAATCATTTAACAGTGACAGAATAGACATGTTACCACTACAAATTGTAACAGGTGTGAGCCTGCTTCTTCCATCCTCCCTATTCAGTTTCCTCCAGCACAGCGTGCTTAAAACGAGACTAAACTGAACAAGAAAACTGACCTCCAGGTAGGTTGATTACTTAAAAAAAACTAGTAGTGCCAAACAATAGAAGGAACTCTCTTATTTTCTTTTCAGTAACTCTACATTTTAACGAAATGAAAATAAATAGGTAAGATAAGGTACCTTTAAAATAACCCAAACTTTTATGTAACGTCGATTCAAGAGTTTGAACTTTTGTATTATTAGATACGAATGGTATGTAAGAATTATTCGATGCAGACGAATCCATGTCAGTGTTTTTTGTTACACATGACATAAAGTTTTTAACATATCACAAGAATAATAGATGTAAGTTTTAATTGATTATTACGATAATCACTGGCACATATTTGGTAAATTGAAAATTCACAACCCGCCAAATGAAAACAATAAACAATGAAATAGATACCTATTAGACACTAATAGGTAACACTGCGCTGCGCCGCGCAATTGCGCCAACTCAGTTTACTGCGCTGGATGTGTTAACTCACTTTTTCAAAATGAGTTGGCGCACAGCGCAGGACCGGGAAATTCGAATATCATTTTTATAAACAGCAACTCTGTGAAATGTAAATGGAATTATACCTAGGTAATCTTTACTTTCTAGATTTCACCTAATTTCTTTTTCTTCTTCTTTAATTTATGGCGCCGCGTGTAAGCAATACACAATTCCGCCAATGTTATGTAGATACAGAGTGTGCACTGCCTGTGACAGATAGTGTCATAAACGAAGGAGACCGATTAAAAAATGGAATTCGAAAACGAAGATAATTAATTTGTCTTCAGACCGAGTTATTATGTGTTTCCTACAAATATACATATAAGCAAACTTAGATACATATTGATTAAGAAATATTCAATCTGATTAAAGTTTGATTTTGTTAATTTTAATAAATAATGACAAGACATGTAAAATTAAAGGGTTATTATTCACTAAAGCTAAGACACACGCAAGGATAGTAGGACGGGGAATATAAGGAAGGACATCAAAAAGGGAGAATCTGTTTTTTGAACGATTAAAGAGTATGTGATCTGGAGTACCATCGTCTAGGCCGAAGTCGCAGAGAGAATGGTCCCTAATCATTAATTTAGATAGATGCACTGTTGTAAAAGTATGACCTAGACGAAGACGACAGATGATGGAAGTAATGGTCTTACTTAGATATGGGAATTTTAAAAATCTTGGGTCTTGGAAACTTCGTTTTGGAAAGAACCGTAAGTAAGATTTTCCCTTATATCTTCTGGAAAAATTCCAATCCTTTAGCCATGTTAGTTAACTGCGCCTGAGTTACTGAGTTAGCGCAAGGATTTTCACTGAGTTACCCATCTCTAATACCTATAACACAACAAACGAGTTTGAACAATGAGTCACTATGTCAAAACTGTCAAAATTGTGTCTAAAGCATAGACAAAAAGTTCAAAGGTAAACAAAGCAAACACTGGCACCAGTTTTTCGACATGCGTAATTTATTAGAGCAACCAGGCCAAGTCAGTTATCGTTATATTTTAAATTCATTTCACAATATTTGAAGAGAATTGTGGGGTAATGATTAAGATAACAAACATTTTAGAAAACTGTTTCCTGTTTAATATCCTTGATATAAGATATACGTACCCAATATTGTTTCTTTTCTTAACTTTAATTACATCAGCGGAAGCAAGCCATTTGTACTCTATCTTTTTTAAATCATTAATTTAGATGTGTTATTTTGTATTTGTATGTGTTACCTTTGATCAACAATAACTAAATAAAGGGTCAGCGCCAAAAATACGTCTCGGTAAATAAGAGCTCACTTGAAATGTGTGCCCTTATTTTGTTAAGTTTGTTTGAAATACAGCCAATGTAAGCTCGTTTCACATGCCGCAGTGTATTCAAAAGATGCAAAAATAATACCCGAAAAGCAATTTAATGGCCGGAGTATCTTACTTTCGCTAAATACATGTTGAATAAGTTATATTTTAAGCTTTAAACTAACAAATAATATCAAATTTTGATCAAAATTACCGATTTTTTTAATCCTGTGATACAAATGTTTGGCCTCGCCACGCACAAACACGCACAATAACGAGAAAACGTAATTTATTCATCACGAGTTAAGGTTGAATTCACACTAAATGTTGTCTATGTTGTCTTTTCATTTGTGAAGGGAGTAATGTATTACTTTGCTCGTTTTATCGTAAGTATTAGATAATATTTTGAACATTTGCGACTTTATTACTAGGTGTTATGGTTGTAATTAGGCAGAACTTAAACATAAAACTTTTTCTCCCTTTCGTAGTAAACAAATAGCTACACATAAGTATATATTTACGCGGACAGTTTTTAGCTTCGATTTTGTACGTGACCCTATATCTAGTTATTGTTAATCAAAGGTTATTACTGTACTGTTTTTATTTTTGACAAAAAAAAATTGCAGACTTTTGCATCCTTTTGAGAATTACTCTTACAGTGGAACTATTCGTATGTATCAGCTATCAGAATCACAGAACCTCTTTCCATTTACAGGCTTACCGCGAAACCTTTAGTTTGGCGTTTGGATGCGATAGTTCGCTCTCTATGAAAATATATCATGTACTGTACATATTTTGTCGTTGAAAGATTTTCATTTAGAGTTATTTAACATGTCTAATTTACGTAAAGAACAGCATTTTAGACACCGTCCAAAAGGTCGATGTCTCGATAACTGTTAAATTAACTGAAATGAGAACCTTAAGTCTTTTATGGTTATGTTTGGTGATCGAAACGTAGTGTATTTTATTTTCAGTCTATGCCGATAATACTAATATACGGTAAACCGAACTCCGAGTAGCGTAAAAATTATTACTTGAATAACTAGGAACTACCAATTTAAAATATACTTTACTGTTATTACTTTACAACTCTCCATTGATCCTAAATTCATTTCATTTTTTAAATATTTCTAACATGATACGTATAAAGTAAATAAATAGATGATACGCTCCCATATAACACATTTAATACATTCTTAATTCTATTCCACTCTATAATTACTCAATAAACTATTGTGACACGATTTATTTAGATTACGTAAAACTAGCACATCTCTCGTGACGTTAAAACGCCATTAAGTACATTTTAATTCTATTCCTCTCTATAATTACTCAATAAACTATTGTAACACGATTTATTTAGATTACGTAAAACTAGCACATCTCTCGTGACGTTAAAATACCATTAAGTACGTCTTTAGGAAAATAGCCAAAATCATAGGTTCTTTGTCTTCCGTGATTTTTCAGTTGCTGCAAACCATACGGTTTTCTGTAAATTTTCTTCGTAGCAATATATTCTGCCCTACTAATACTACTTACATGTTATTATACCGTTATTAAAATATTTAATGTCTTCATTTATCATAATATTGTAAAATTGTAATTAATTTTATGGCCATGTTTATGTACTACAAAGTATGTTTTATATTTGGATGTTTAATATCTTATTTTATACTGACCTTAAAAATCCCATGACACAATATTATTATTTTTGGCGACTATTTTGTTGTTGTACAACAACAGGGTTAAATTTTTATTTGTCTCAGGTTAAAATGTAAGCTTGTTACAACTGACATTGGCAAAATTGCTTACATGGATAACAACTTTACTTAATAAAACAAGAGGCGAAGGAATTTATTTTGTGGATTGGTGAGCAAGTGAAGTTGTACAAGCGTCTGATGTAATCTCTACTATCTGTGGGAATTGGAAATATAATTTCAACAGTTGTAATTTTTTGTTTATTATATTACTGTATAAGTATTCTTGTGTACAAAGTTCGTCATATCAATATTTTGTAGGGTTTGAGAAATTATTTGATTAAGAATTAATCAGTTAATGTTTAGTTTATCGTTTTCTTCTTAATGTCTTTTTAGCTAAGGACCATTGCATTTTCTTGTAAAAAAATGTGTTGACCATTCACGTGTCTACTTCATTTTCTTTGGCGGGGATATCAAAATTCGTCTTCTGTCAAGACTATCAGAATTAAAAAAATATAATGTTTATTTGCGAATATAAATGAATGAAAAATGTTATTTTGTTGTAGATTTAGCCTTATAATATAAATAAATATGGAGGAAGATGACGATCTGTTTTTGGTTATTGTTGAGAATGAGAATGGAGAAGATGTCAACTTTCCACAACCAATAATTACCAAACAGGAACAATTTGACGAGACGGAATTACCACCTGTACAAGATATATTTGAAACTGTTGAGAAACACGGACAATTTATTGACACAGAGTTTCAATCTATGTGTAACGATTATGAATATCTGGAGGATGAAATTAAGTTTCAGGTAGGTACTTGAGAAGTTTATTCTATTTCACATCATATCATTCTTTGTTGTAGAGACGATTTCTAAGTCAGTTTTCTCTTACTATGTAGTGTATTTTTGGTTGATATATATTATAATGAAATATTTAGCAACATAAAAATAATGAGGTTGTAATAATTGGGGTGTCAATCCTTCAGTCATGCTTGAACAGATTGGTGATTGTATTACAACTGAATAAAGCAAGTTGGTTGTGTTGTGACTTAGGGCATAAGACCTTTAATTATTACTAGCCGCCCCGTGCCCACTTCGTTAAGCAATAATAGGCATTGTCAAGCTACAACTTTTCTCTAGAACATCTCATAATTAAGGCAGCGTTCGTAAGAAACGTATTCGTTCGACCATTTTTCTCCGACTCCCCAGATATTACACCCTACAACCTCACAAACTTTACCTCTTTATAATATTAGTATAGAT
>MU160548.1:31086-82701 GCA_015888305.1 Antheraea pernyi | reverse complement strand
AATAGCTAATTGGTAATGAATACGCAAATTTGATTATGCATTATACAGAAGCAGACTAATGTCAAAAATGACAGTCGGGTCAATAGGTAAACGAAGAAGTTATTGTAGTACATAGTTAGTCGATGGTTAATTATTTTAACTCTGTTATGTACAAGCATAAAACGGGTTTGTGACGTCACTGACAACAAATAATGTTTTTTTTGTACTGATGGAAAGTACAGTACAGTCTATAAATAACGGCGACTGTCAGTGCTAAACAGCAATGGCAGTCATCGCTATCATGCCGACCTGCAAAAGTGCTTCTTCACGCCTCGTTTAAAAGACCCCATGTCATAAGAGACTTATGTTGCTTGTTTATTTAAAACAGAAATTAATGACTGTAAAGACTGATTCATATTCAGATCTATATACTACTAGCTTCTGTCCGCGACTTTGTCTGCATGGAATACTTGCTTAAGACGGAAAAAAACTCGATTTTCAAACATTCTTCATTGGTGCTGCGCTCCTATTTGTCTTAACGTGACAATATATAGCCTATATCCTTTCTCGATAAATGAGCTATTTAACACCGAAATAATTTTTCAAATCAGAATAGTAGTTCTAGATTTTACCCCCTACAACCTCACAAACTTTACCTCATTATAATATTAAGTATAGATATATATGATAAATTGTATGATCAATTAATTAACAATTAATACTTTATAGATTACTTTAATGACATTTAAAAAATTAAAGTTAAAACGAAAAAGAAATCTTTGCATCATTTATATTCATTATTGTTTTAGTAACTCATAACTATTCATTGAAATGCTAATTAGTTTGATAATTTAAAAGTAAGGTACCTATTTGCAATAAATCAACTGTCTACTATACTATATTACTGTTTATACGTACACAAAATCTATCTATTGATAAAATGTGAGTATATTCGTTCTATATTCAATAGATAGTTAACACTAAAATTATATGAATATTACTATTTTGAAACGTTTTACGATATTTTATTTTATATATGAAATACTAAACTCTATTATTGGTTCGTTGTAATGGATAATAACAGTTTATATATATTATATACATAAATAAATTATTGTGTACACTTTTTTTTATTGTAGCCCGGCAAAATGACTGCACTATGCCTGATGGTAAGCACAGTACAATCCAAAAACAATGGCGACTTCCGAGTGCCTTAAGCGCTCGCCTTAGTAGTCCGGTGAAGCTGTTAAGACCTCGCTAGGGCAATAGCGTAGTAAGTTCGAAAAAAAAAGTGCGTGCGTACACATGTCAGAAGTGAAACTTCTTTGGCGAACTAATTTATAAGTCTTGTTTATATTTATACAAATCTAAAACTTTAGATTTCCGAGATTTGAAAAATAGATGAAAAATCTGCGTTTAATGCAAATGACGTCACTTCCGTTGCATACCTGCGTGACGTTACATCTGTAAAAAATTTACCCTCATGCGCCTAAAGAAGCTTCACTTGTTTAATTAAGTTTTATTCTTTATTTCGTGTTTGTGTATTTATAGTGTATTACTTCTTCCGCGTGAAACCTTATGTAAAACAACGATTAATAAAGTCATCTGAATGTATTAAGTCCATTTACTTATCTAATGTTCTCTCGTACTTAAGTTGCGTCGTCATTAAAAGTACAATAACTTTTGATAGACTGCACCGATTTTAATGAAACAAAGACTAAATGTTACCTAGAGATATGCTTTATGCTTTCCTTGAGGAGGTTTTATAATGAACTCAGTATCTAAGCAGTGGTGCGTGTTCATACAGACAGACCGACATATCTAAAATTGATTGAAATGTATTAATTATTCCTCGATAACCTTTTTACAAAAATCTAAAGTACAAACACGTTACATTAACATTGTTATTATATGTATAGATAAGCAATATTTATAATTGCCTTTGACTATAATGTCACCCGTATTTTATGTGTGACGATTCACTCATGAATAGTATGATGTTAAACTTGGTGTAGGACTCATTCTCAAGTAGATTTCATGGAACGCAGAGATCGTTATTTAGAAATGGGTATTTTATAAATATGAGTTTTAGATGGATAATGGCAGAGACGTGATTAGTAAAAAAATGCCCAACCACCAAAATTGATCACATTGATTTTCTCTACAGGATCATTGTCTTTAATGACAGGTTATTTTATTGACATCTGTAAAGAATCCTAGAATATCGTAGAACAGTGATTTTTTTGCATTAGGATATAGTGTTAAGATGAAATACCACCAATATGATAGCACTGTAACGATTTCTATTTAAATCACAGTATATTCTTCTTTGATCTTATTCATTCGATTAACAGCGTTTTTTGCGTCTTTATCCGACCAAACGTTGTACAGTTTTCTTTATGACTTATATCTGCACAATGCTAGCTCAATACAAAACTGACATTGTAATAATTTTCCCGTCTCCAAAAGAAGCATTCAATTTTATGAATAACGCAAAAAAATCAAGCGATTTTACTCAATTTAGAATATTAGATATCGTTTCAGACGTTTTTTATTCCGCTTACTTCAATAATCTTATAGCAATTGTATTATATTATATTATCATGTGAATTGGAAATACCGTTTAAGTGATTGTGGTAGATTTTATAATAATTAATTCAAGGATCACGCTAATGTATAAATGTATGTATATGTTTGACAGTGATAATTGGAATAGCTTAGTAAAAAATATAAGTGGCATGTAATCAACAGTAATCATGTTTCTTATCAATTCTTTCTCATAAGTAGAGATAATTGATTTCCAATAAAAACAGTAGGTACTTTTGTATTTTTTAACAATAAACATAGTTTAGACTTAGCTAATAAACCTACATCTTTATCACGATAGATGATATGCATATTCCAACATTATAAATTACGAGTAATTAAATTTTTTAGATTTAGATATTGTGAACAATATTTCCATGAATTTGCTTCCAAGAATGCTTTTAGACACGAAATATGTAAGTGCATATGTCGTTATAATTATTCGCACATGTAACGCATGTGCTATCAATAAATCTTATGAATTATTGTAACCAGTTGACATTCGGGAAGTACGGCACAGGTCTGCCAGCACGATTTAATAAATTTAACTTTTTTTAACAAGTATTTTGTTTTTTTTTTAATATAAAGTAGCTCAGATGCATTCAATCCACGTGAAGTTAAGTGGTCATTGTATGTACGATCAACCTCAAAAGAAAAGCAGTATTGAGGCCCGCTATAATATATTACTCTTTAGTGTTGCCTATTTTATACGCATGTATAAATATAATACTCGGACCTCTTGCTTATTTCTTAGCTCGAATATAACTCGGAAAAAATATGTATTCGACGAAGATAAATACAAATATACAGAGAACAATCATATATCTCAGATATTGTTTTGGATACTTAAATAGATAACTTAATAGATACTTGATATTAACTCATTATACTTTTATTTATTGTATTGATATTTATGGATGATGTTGTTATGTTTATGTATTGTATATGTGTAGTATATTGGTGTTGATATTTTATTTATATATTGTGATATTAAATAGGTTAAACATAATTTTATAAAAACCTCACCTTTTACACCTACCAACATTTATCTCTGCATCACCTAATGGTTGACTGGTAGAGAATGCCTTCGGCATTAAGTCCGCCAGTGTAAAGTGTAAATAAATAGTGTAGTAAATGTATGGCTTGTATTGTGTTATGGCATTGATGACTATAGTGACAATTTTATAATTGACGTTATTATGTTCTTCAATTAAAAACTAGAAATGAGGTCGACGGTCCCCGGTGTTAGGTAGCTATCGTTTATAAAGACGCTCCAAGAATTCTTCCTGATTGCCTTTGCATTTTTTTTCAGTATCTTTATGTACTTTTAGCGTGTTAAATATGTCTGTATTGTCCATACAGTGTGCACTAGAAGTATTCAGTGCATAGTAAAATTGTGACACAGCAAGTTCGTCTCCAAATTATATGTCTACCTATATGATCTTATTATTTACATAGTTGAGAGTATACCCAATTAAGTGTTATATTAAAAAATGTAACTACATATTTCTTATGCTGTCAAAATAAAAATATAAATTATGAGAAAATACATTGTCTCTAGCTCTCGAATTGCAGCATATTTTTTAACTTTCTTGATACTTATTATTACATTTTGGTCGATTTAAGCAACCTTAACTAATGTTGGAAATGCGTATAGGAGTTTGCTTGTTACGCTTCAACTGAGTATCATAATAATTTGCAGACACGATATCAACGGTACAGGAAAGTACGAAGGATGCCTTTAATCCAGGAAAAAGTATTATTCCCCTAGGGTTAGGTCAAATTTACATTAAAGCAAGTGAAGCCGTGGATGGAAGCTAGTATCGTTATGCTAGTATTGCCTGTATAATATTCGGATACTATAACACTATGTTACTGTAAAGATTAATGATAAATACCTAGTTATTATTGCGTGAGAGAGTAACAAATATTCATCTATTCTTCCAGAATAATCTAAATTACACATACACACACATGTAAAAGTACATCTTCAAATAAAAAGATATAGTATACAAGCGAATATTAACTCTGATATTTCCCTGTACGAATTAAAAAACGTAAAGTTCATTATTTGCTGTAAGTAAATTTACTTTTACAATAGAATAAATGAGACAACGGTGAGTTACTAAGTTTGAACTACAGACATAAAACAGCACAACGACCATTATGTGTAATATATGTTTGTTCTTTCTACAGCATCGCTTACGTTACATAAAGGTACCTACACTTTTTTGTTTTATACTGTAAACAGCGAATAATTAAATCAGGTTACGGGTAACACCAATAATTTTTGTTTTGTTTTTCTGTTGCTCAAGGAATGCTTTATTTCAATATGGATATTTCTCGTTCGATATCTATAGGTTACAAGTTGAAGAATGTATTTATTGTAAGTTATTTATTTTTCTTTGTGAGATATTTAATTTTTAAATAGAACATTATAACTACAATGAATCTACTGAATGAATTAGCTATAGAAAAAGATGAAAACGTGTTGATAATGTGTGTTTTTAAATTCATTACACCAATTTTTCCAGAGTTATTTTTTGATTGAAATTAATATTTTTCCTATTTCAATCTCATTTCTGGAAACGTTAAAAAGTTAGTATTTATTGTATCTGAAAGATACTATACCCATATATCTATAAGAAAATGTCTTGGATTCAAGTAACTCGCCAATTAGATCTAATATTGCACATAAATATGTAGAATACTTAAAGACGCAATTTGATATAGTATTTTACACATTTATTCATAAGTCATGCAACAATAGTGGTTGAAAATGAACTTTATTGATATACTTCTAATTAAATCTTCCATACAAAAGTTGTTATTTTTCATTTCACACAAACAATATGCAAATATTAAAATTTCTACGCTTTGGCTATCACACTTATCTTTAACTGAAGATGAAATATCTGATTGAATTAATAAACATACTATAATATAAAGTTTCATTACACGGTGTAAATTACTTCAATAATTTTGAAGTCGTGATCTCGCATCACTTTATTTCAACACTAATTTATAAGAGTCATCTTGTTTATCGTTCGAGGCGAGTGTCGCAACTTTGTATTTTAGAGTCATTTGCATATTCTACGGTTTCTATGCATACTCTCTTAAATATAGTACATTACAAATAATTTCATTCTATCCAAGTAAATACTTACATTGTAAAAGAATCATCAAACATAAATACGATTTTGTAGTCACAAATAAAATTAATAATTATTTTTTATAGATAATAAATTATTTTGCTCTGACTGAAGCAGCCTTTCTTTTGCAACTAGATAAGTCAATGAATTTTAAATATGTATAATAAATACTTGTTATTTTTTTCGATTTTGTAGTCACAAATAAAATTAATAATTATTTTTTATAGATAATAAATTATTTTGCTCTGACTGAAGCAGCCTTTCTTTTGCAACTAGATAAGTCAATGAATTTTAAATATGTATAATAAATACTTGTTATTTTTTTTTAATTAATTTATGATTAAGTCGTAACTATAAATACCTATTTTTTTCTTGTTTATTAAATGAGTTTATAACATAGTTAAAGAAGGTTGGAACTTTTTAGATTTTGTTTACAAGCATTTGTTTTCACATTCATCAAAAACAGTCAGTGCATTTTATTTGCTAAAATTTATACAATACAAAATAGTTCTTCGTCAGGTTTTGACACTTAAATATATATCACCTCTAAACTATAACATAAACTCGTATAATTCGCAAGAATATCACCGCTGTAGGTACAAATTTATTAGCTCGTTCGTATTTCTGCTTGTCGACATGTATCACGAACGGGATGATCCAGATTCACAGCGGATCCTTTCACCAGCAGCCTTGAGTACAGCGTCCCAGACGGGACTGACCATTACCGAACTGTGTTATTAATGCCCTATCGATTAACTTCGATCGGCACTACAATATTTTATGCTTATCTATGTACCCATTGTGTTGCATTTAATGGGATTGCTGTGGATTATTATATATTCTACATTGATCCACAAATGTTAGGCCGATCTGAAACTATTCGGACTTAAATGTTCTAATGACTAGAACACGTCCGCCAATTTACCTGTATAAGCGAGAACCGAATCCGGCCGAGGATATGACGAGTTCGTTTGCAATTTAAATCAGCATACAAGATTGTTCTTTATGAAGCTAGTGGTTTTTTTAATTGGTTGACAACTAGTTTCTAATTTATCTATGCTAGAGCTATATAATTTTCGTTGTTTTGGTTACCGGTTCATAATCAATTTCTTAAAACGATTAGTTAATTATTTAACAAATAAAAATTGCCAACATTTTTAAATGTAATTCTGTTTGTTTACTTTCAGTGCTGGCATGAGATAATATATAGTGTTAACATAGTAAATACCTGGATCGAAATCATTTTGAAATAACCACGACTCTCTGACTTGTATCTATATCAGGACTAACAAATCTTTGTGACTTAATATTATGCTCATGCAGTAGGTCAAAGGAGTGAGTACTGAATCGTATCAAATTGAGATCACCCCTCTCTTTATAGTGCTAATTTCAAATGATCTCTTTGCGAAAACAACAAGCTTGGAAAAAAACATACTAAATACGAAAGGTGCGAAATCTCAAAAAAACATGACTTAATGGTGATTTACCAAAGTGATCTTGAGCTTATAAAACCCTTTAAAAGTTAATTGTTATTTTACTGTAACACTTTAGTCGCTAATCAATTTCTTAAAACTGATAGTTAATTAGTTAGCAACTAAAAATTACTGATATTGTTAGATGTAACTCTGATTGTTTACTTTCAGTGCTGGCATGGCATTATATATTATATCATGTTCTTTTTTCTTCTATTCTGCAGACTCTTGGTCCGCACCTTTTTTTTCGAACTACGCTATTGACCTAGCAAGGTCTTAACAGCTTCACCGGACTACTAAGGCGAGCGCTTAAAGTACTCAGTCGATTTTATTTGGCAAGTAGCTCAAGGGTGCACGGCACATCTCGGTTTGGGCTGTTGCCACCTTTTTTTTTGCTTTCGGGTAATGTGTTATATACGTCAAAAATCGTATCTTTGCGCAATTATTGGGTGGTTTTCTTTTTTTTGTATTGTTATTCATCTATTTATTTCTATTTAACTATTTTAGGTTTAATGACGTTATTGTTTTTATGGCGGTTGCATTTTGATCCTTTATGACAATCTTTAGGTTGTAATCCACAATATACCGCGCTGGAGCGTCCACGGCCCGATGGATGAAGAACCTACTAGTAGGTTCTACTAGTGGGTATTAGTAGGTTCATTATACCATGTTCAGATAGTAAACACCAATGATATTAAATCTGAGTAGAATGATAACTTAAATTTAAAAAATGGTTTAATATCTACCAAAGTGGTCTTGATCTTACAAAACCCCATAAAGGTATCATATAAAAAGGTTAATTGTTATTTTACTGTGACACTTTACGGAGCAACTTTCGTAATGAATATAGCCAAATTACAATTCATAAGAAGCGGTGATCACGCACGAGTGTTGTTAAACCGGAATTGTTTGTTTTAATTGAAGGGTTTACTGTCGGGTGCTGTTTACCAAGGCAATTACGGCAGTGAAAACTTTTTTATAACTTTCCTTTAAAATGCTCCATATACTGACATTTAATGACCCTAGTATGTTATGCATTTTGTAAAAAAATTAAAGAGTTTATATTAATGAATTATATACATGTAGTACGAGTCGATTTCTGTATAATTAATTGTAATTAGGTACATAAATCGACATGAAAACTTCTAATTAAATATACATTGTTACAAGTTGCTATTTGGGTTTTGCTAGTATTCTGCCTTATCCAATTGCGAACAACTGAGTGCACTCCACTGTCATTAAAAACAATAGTGAGCACTGAGACATGCAATTATAAAATTAGTTCAATTATTGTGAGTGTTACTATTCAACTGCGGGACATAGTTTTGATATGCCGGTTGCTTTTCATTTATGCTTTCCATACCCACCTCTCCTCCCCCCTCTCCTCCCTCCCCCAAACACAGACTGGCAACTGGCAGTCGCCCCTGGTGTTGCAAGTGTCTATGGAGTGTTTGCCTCCTGTGATATAAAAAAGACGGTACTCTTTTACCGATTTCAAGTTCTCACTACCGAATTTCGTTATTCTTTTAAGTAATTTTACTAAATTATTCCTCCACGCAATGATCACATTGCAGTATCGCGAAATGTTCTATTGTGCTCAATCGATTGTCTTACGCATGCGATAAGAAAAGAATTTTAGAATTTGTACCCTTGAACGGCTGAAGTAATGTAATATTGGCGAAATGTTCTATTGTGCTCAATCGATTGTCTTACGCATGCGATAAGAAAAGAATTTTAGAATTTGTACCCTTGAACGGCTGAAGTAATGTAATATTGTTGTATTGAAATCATATCATGTCAGTGAATCATGAATCATATCAGTACATGTAGTTTTTTTAATAAACTATTAACATATGTGAAAGCCTGGCTTACTACCGCCCTTAAACTTAAAATTTTAAGAGTCAGTTCCTCTAGTTTACTCTCCTGGACCGAATCATAGTTTAACATGAGCCAGTTTGTGGTCGAACGCCAAAAAAACCTATAAATTCAGTTTAAAAAATATTCAGGAACCGACAGATATACAAGCCAGCTTGACACTGTAACTGATGTTTCTGTTTCTGTATATGAATTGCACAGTGCTTATCGTCAGATAAAGAGCCGTCTTTTTGCCATGTTACAATAAAAAACATATCTAAATAATAGTACACCAGTATAACCGATTCTGGTATCTCGGTATTAGTTCAATATATTTACTGACGGTTTATTGTTATTTTAATAGGTATTTTTCTCCAAAGTCGTAGCTCCAACATCGACCTCATTTTCAGTATCACAATATCTATACGCTGACTGAAGCATTGACCAGCCCTCTGGTCATTCGCATTCGCATTGACGCATCAACCAGACGACTTACGAGTTCTTTGAAAAGGTTGTAAACACTCGGGGCCTATAGACCCAGAGTTTCAACTTTAAATGGCGTAAAATGCAGCTAAGGGTAGAATACTTACGCTGCTTGAGATCTTCTGCTGAGGTAGCTGTCGCAACCACTCTAAACGATGTAACTGGAAATACGGGACGGTGCCAAATAACCGACGATAGAAAAAAGTAATACATCAACTGCCAAAATGCGATCGAATATTTTAATGAAATTTTCAGTCTTGTTTTCAGCAATTCCTAAAATGCATATTTACTATGGATTTTCGTTTAAACCAATGATTACTCAGTCGTAGTGAGTTTAGATTCCGCATCGATCTGTCTAGGATCAGACCCGATATGACCCGAAGCTTTCGGTGAAGGATAACATCGTAATGTAAACAGAGCATTGTTTCCAATAGTTACCTTCGAGTCCCCTCTAGGCTTAATGTGTATTCCATATTAGACCACATCGTTATTTAATATGAGGTGAGGTTATAACTAAACGGTAAAATCAATAAAATGTTTGTCATTTAATAAAATACATTACAAATTAGAAACTAGTCTTGATGCAAAATAGCGAATTAGGTAGACTATATACCTGACTAGATATAACGTTTGACGTCAATGGGACCACGGTTAATAAGAGGCTTATGATATTTTTACATAATATAGTCATAAATAGACATGCTTGTGACTTGTGAATTTAAATAATTTGTAATTAGTAGGTCGTTTATAATATGCTCGAATGAGAATACGTTTGGAGTTAGTAATAATGTTACGTAATTAATTGTCTTTCAAAATAGTTCTGTAATAGATGGTTATATTTTGCATTTGTAAATATTACATATATGTAGAGTTTATACTAACTACATGTAATATACTGTATATATATATAAATATATATAATTAGATTCAGCGAACTGTAAAAGGGCCTTGCAATGTAAATAAACCTTCATTTTAAACTGATTTGCCACAGAAGAAGATACTAAAATTTATTTCATCTAAATTCTAATTTTTTTGGCTTCATTTAAGTGTCATACTAATAAATCAATTAAAGAACATTTGTCATTGTTCCTATAATAAAAAAAGAACACACTACATTCTTGTAAATGTATTTTATCGCATTTGTTTTCTTTTATATAGTGAAAAAGCCATGAGTTGTATATTGAGGAAAATCTACTCGAAAACGAAGCTCCCACATGTCATATTTCGATAATTTGTTTACCATAAAATGTGTACAACTCATAATTATACTAAAAAAATGGTTAAGGAGCTTCAAATCAATTCATATACACCATACTTACATACTTCATCGGTAACAGTAAAGTTTATTGCCCAACGTAAAAAAACACTTCACCAGTCAATATAAGCAACAAAATTTCACTTATGATAAATTTGCGGTAACAATGACAGAGATTGAACGTTGATATATGTTAGTTATTCTCGGTTCGAATATGCTTTTTTTTATCCATACTAGTTTTTTTCGCAAAGAGATAATTTAATATACACACAGACAATATAAAGGGAGAGAGGGGTGATCGCAGTTTGATACGATTCAGTGCTCACTCCTTTGACGTGTTGCACGAGCATAATATTAAGTCACCAAGATTTGTTAGTCCTGATATAGATTCAAGTAAGAGAGTCGTGGTAATTTCAAAGTTCGTTAAATGTCTTAAGATTAGCGATCACATGCTTGAAAAAAATATTGTAACTAACGATTTTATTGTAGACTCCTTCTCTATCAAGCCAAATATGCTTATTACAGTTCCTAAATAAGTATCACTTAAAAATGTGTCAGTATCAGATATTAACTGAGAAATATAAGATATTATCATTCTCGTATTTAAACTATTTTATTGATGACAAAGAAATCATAATAAACAACAAATTATTACCAAAATTATCTACAACTATATTGGAAGAAATCTTTCATTCAACTAGAATGTTAACAGTATCGTATAAATATTAATGAGAAAAACCTACCTTGTTTACGGTTTGCACATCGTATTATTTGTTACAACTAGAACCCATTTCTAAAACATATTTTGAAAATCTACAACAATAGAGACAGACTGTAGGCCTATTAATTAACACTTCAAAAATCAAAGCTACGATAAACAGTATAGAAGAACCAATCATTTTAAATGACAAGCATATTGAATATGTATAGGAATATATCTATTTAGATCAACTAATTTCACCTATAGATACAATGTTAAAAGAAATAGAGATAAGAACAGAAAATGCACGCAAAAAAGTTACTGGAAGTTAAAGGAACTTATGAAAAATATAGAAATGAGCGTACTGTCAAGAAGAAGTCGTATAAAATTTGTGTATTACCTATTCTCACATGCGGCTGTCAAACATGGGTTCTAATAAAATCAGAGACTCAAAAATTAAAATCCTACCGACGAAAATGGAAAGAAGCATACTCTATATAAGGAAAATTGATAGAATGAGAAACAAAGTAATTAGGAAAAATACGTAAATAAATGATATAATAACAAAGATACGAAAAATCAAATGAAATTGGGCATATGGTACAGATAAATGAAACAAAAGTATTGTTTTCAAGTACCCCGGAAACACAAAATGAAAACAGGGAAGACAGCTTCGAAAATGAGAAAATTATAAGAAAGCTATATAGTATAACAGGCAAAAAATGGACTAGAAAGAAATGGAGGAGGCCTTTACAAAGTGGGACAAACAGATTGAGTCGTCGATGTCGATCTACTAAATCAATTTAGAAATATTTAATACTATTTATTGTAAATTGTCTGATTGATAGCTTACATTATTATTATGGCAATAAAGTGCACTACAAGGACATTATAAAAACAGTTTCTTTAAATTTCAAATTAAATTAAAATGCACGTTCTCATTTAATGTGTATTCTTATTGTAAACAGAAGAAAGTTACAAATCACAATATATTCAAAACTCTCCAAATAGTCTGTAGAATCTATTTTGATATAACGTGTCTTATGTAGTAAACATAATGAGCTTGTGTAAAGTCTTAAATATAAAAACATACATATATCATTTATTCGCAAAACTTATAAACAGTTTTTTACCAACATAGAAAAAATTTATCGCTCATATCAAAATCTTGCTAGGATTATATAAAACTAACGGGCCCGGCAGATGTTGTCCCGCCCTGATTATAAAAAAATCCCTGACAAATTATATACCAAAATGTTCCTCATGAATCACTTTATCCACTGGTGAAAACCACTTGAAAATCCGTTTAGTAGTTTTTGAGTTTATCGCGAACAAACAGATAGACAGACACGGTAGGGGACTTTGTTTTATACTATGTAATGATAATGATAAGCAGTTATCATAATATAAATATCTATAATATAGCGGTTGACATAAATAATTACTGCATCATTGTGATTTTTTAAATATTAAACTTAACATAATTTTGGACTTAAAGAAGAGTAGGAAATTTGTATACAAACCAATGCTGCTGTATTAAATACTAAAATACTGTAAAAAGTGTTTGATTAAAAACAGTGCAGTCTGTTTCATCTATTTGCTTTTATTTATAGGCTTTTGCTTAAATAAATATAGAAATTTATATATGAATATATAACTGATCACACTTATGTAGTGAATCTCAAAATCTTTCTCAACGTGTACGCTTAAAGTAGCATTAAAATATTGTTGAGGATGAACAATAATTTAATACTGCATAATCCATCTACATACCTATCTTCGCCTTCCTTGACTTCCAATAGTTACGTAACACAACCTTTGAACGCACAATCGCTTCCTAAAATGAAGTATCCTATATACACTGTGGGAAAGTTATGGTTATCTTTCAATATGAATATTTATAAATATACTAGCTTGTTGGCCACCTGTTTCGATGCACGATGTAAAGTAAAAAAGTAGAAGATATCATATCCCACGATATACTCGAATTCTATAACAAATGTTATTAAAATCCTGCTAGTTCTTCGCGCCTAATTAATGAATAGTTAGGTTAATAGGTTTTTCTTTATTATCAGAGCGCGACAACGTCTTTCGGGCCCACTAGTATGTTATATATATCAAATATACAAAACAACATAATAGATCATTAATATAGGCTTGAGGGGCAAATGTAAGGAAAGTTAGTCCGGTGAAGCTGCAAAGACCTTGCCAGATCAATAGCGTAGTCAGTTCGAAAAAAAAGGAGGTAACGTTTCCCGTTATGTTTTATGTACTATTTTATGTCCTAAAATCTTATCCGTTCGATCTATAAGTCGAATTAATAGTATATCACAGATTATTAAGTCGCCAAAGACTCATAACTTATCTAAAAGTGTTACTGTCACTGTACCATTGTCAATAGAGCTTAATATGCATAATAATATCGCTTATTGTTTAATGTTGTATGTTTGCGGTACTTTGCTGACGACGAGTCAAGCGATATACGATAATTGGAGACTCTGTGGCGCGTACAGGCGGTTCTCATAGCGAGCCGGTCGTGCACGCAACAACACAAGAATGAGGAATTCGTAAGCCGTTTGTTTAACTGGAAAATCAATCTTACTTTGGTTTAACCGTACACGAAACTATATTGCGGCAATAAAATGTTAAGGTCACTGTGAATTGATGTAAACATGTGTATTACTATTCGGCTTTGCGTATTCAATTCTGCTTAATTAATTCGCTCTCTCTTGCTGATGCATTTTATTTTATTATAAATATTACATTTATACGTTAAATTATAACGTTTTTGTCTAACCCATTAATAAGATAACATATTTGTGCAAAACTTTGAACGTTTGCTTCCAAAATACCCCAGGTTTCACGAAGAGACTAGGGCATATAATGCTTTGTGATAATATTCGTACATGTCCATTCGATATTTTGGGCTTGATGGAGAAGGATTCTGCTATCAAATCGTTCGATGATTATGTCAAACATGTGATAGCTACTCTTAAGAAATTTTACTTACTTTCAAATAACCACGACTCTCATACTTGTATCTAAATCATGACTGACAAATCTTGGTGACTTTTATATTATACTCATGCAACACGTCAAGGGAGTCAGTAGTGAATGATATCAAATTACGATCACCCCCTCTCCTTTTATATTGTCAATTCCAAGTTATCTTTGTGCGAAAATAAATAATTGAAAAAACCCTTTATACTAATTAGTAATCCCTATATTTTTTCTTGAACCGATTACGCTATTGACCTAACAAGGTCTTAACAGTTTCACCGGACTACAGTAATCCCTATATATTTTTCCACTGTGTGTGATTACTTATTAATAGTAATCAAGAAGTATTTTCATAATGTTCCATAGTACTCCACACTTCAACTAAAGATCCAAAACATGTTAGTATATTACTATAAACTTATGTATACTCTATAACCCAAATTACCCAGACCTATGTATATTCCAAAATATTGTATATATGATTTGTATAATTTATCTAATGTTTTAAAATGCTAAGCAACTAATTTGAATAATTCATAAACTTGTTTATAAATTGTTGATTATAAAAGTATTTAATAACAATTAGGAAAGTTTACTGGAATGATATTTAGTTTCAATTAAATATTTAAACGTGATCTCGTTGTCTCAATTTCCGATTATATTAGTGTAGTATACAACAGTATGATAGTGGTCAAACTGGTATCAAAATGACTTACAAACTACCAACATAACACATAAAAACTCAAACAGGATTTCTAGTATTATCTGTAATGTAATTGACGCGGAAAAATGTCAATGACAAAGGAGATATAGGTTTTGTCCAGTGTACGCGTTAAAAAAGTTATATTAGAAATCGTTTGTCATTACTCATGTCTTTGATCCCGGAACAATCAAAAACTAATCAGTTCTTGTGAACTCGATTCTCTCTCGTAATAAAAACACACGAATATGTATTTCGATGGTTATTCATGTAACCTTTTATCCCGTTGAAGTCTTTTATATAAGATTTTTGTCAGGTTTAGACCATAAGGTAAACAATTAGTAAAAAATGAATAGTATTGCATTACAGGTTATGAAATATATTCTATGTATTTGGTTTTTATAAATTCTAGAGAATTTAATAAAATAAACATCTCATTATTAAATATGTCAAATAGCAGTTACATTTTCAGGCTGCACTACGTATCAGTCTAATCATCTATCATCAATACTAAGATTGAAAAACATAAAACCATAGAGACGTTTTGAGGTATAATTAATGATTGTCGATATTATGAATAAAGACAATATCGAAAAAAGTTCGTATCATTTCCATAGCGTGATATCTGTCACTGCTCTATATTCGTAAGATCAAATTAAATTAATACCTGGAAACACGCATGAGTTGAAGGTAGTTCCGTGTCAGTAGACGTCCGGCAAACCTTCGATGTTTCCGAACAAACGTTCAGTTGAATCACAGCATACCGTGCCGGGACAGATTGATTGGCGGGAGGGGGAGGTTTGAAGCGCGGGCGGTGGCACCGTGCGAACACACGCCCGCGAGGTCGGTGTCTTTTTCTCGCGTACCTCCTGACATTCGAACTTAATGGAGTTACCTTATTGAAATTTAAACACACCGACTACCGACGTAATGGAATAAAATTAGGTTATTGTAACGAGAAAACGGTCTTCGAGTGGCCATCTTTAAGCTTTCGACGGCCCAATAGGAATTCGAAACATTTAGCATCGGTCATGCGCTTCAGAAAGCGGTTTGTCTCTTTCATAACATCGAGATCCACCAATTGCGAGAAGAGAATAGGTATAGAAACGTTCACCTATCGACGAATAGTCATTGTTCTTGGCCGTAATGGAACAAAATAAAGACAGAACAGCGGTTTTCGTGACTATGAGATGGAAACATTAAACTAAAGGTGTCAGAACGAGACGGAAAACAGGTTTTTAGGGTCGATGGCCGTGCGAAGGAACTTAAAATTGAATTTTCTTAAGAATTATTATTTCTCTTCATTTAAGATATATCTCTGAGGAACTTATTATCATAAAGGGCAGCAAATTAGTGGATGATAAAAAGTGGTTTAAAACTTTATGCGATTTTTTTTAAATTAGTAATGTTACTTTATGTTAGTGTATTATTATCATATTTATTAATTACGACAAGATTATTTTAAAAAAGATGTTTATTATCATATTTTACAAGCGAGAAGAAGTTTAAATCAATTTTAGGGATTTTGGCGTTTAATTGATATATTAATGCATATTTTTATTGTGACTATGAAAGCGTCGAGGAATTTAAAATTAAATATAAGTTAAGGAAGTCATAAGATAAAAAGTCCTATGGTTAAACTAGTATTCCTCGTGTTCCTGTTACTACACAGTATGACGCAGAAGAAGTAGCGGGACACGTCTCGGAACACCGCAACCCGCACACCGCCGTGCCGCGCTGGCCCCGCGGGCGCCTACCGGGCCCGCACACGAACCGTTACGCCGGCGTCCTTGGCTGAGTTCTTTCTAGCGCGGGCGCTGCAGGTCGGTCTGAACTCGTTCCGCGCTGTGGGTACCACTGCGCGTGCGCACGTGTGCCCCCCTCTGTTAGAAACATCCGTGGGCCTGTGTGCGCGTATTTGCGCCCGCACATGTGTATGAGTGCATCAGATTAGTCTCAACGGATATTACGGAATTTGTTAGATAAAATACCACAAATTTAATGTAGCGATATTACAGGACAGTAGGCACATTTGTTTAGTTTTTTTTCTGTGCCAACATTTTCCTCGCCTTATATCAATTCATAATATGTGGTACACATTACAAAGTAATTGATTAAATATTCATATTTTATATCAGTTCGATTTATAAAAAGTAAGCTAATATGTCCGATAGGAGCGCTAAAATCGCCACAGAGGAAAATATGAATTAGTTTGAGAACTTACTTATACCATATAAAAAGTTATGGATTGTTCCCTCAAATTCAGTTAATGTTTATTAATTCTATTTATTTTATAAAACCAAAGTAAAGATTAAGTAAATATAGAGCATATGCATTTTCCAAGAATATCTCAAAAATATCTTCACAGTAGTATAAATATATATATTTTGGGGAAATTTATAATTGTCAATGTAATTATTTCATACATTTATTCCTGTATCTAAAATTACATCGATAACAAATATGAAAAAATAATCAGACATACTAATAACTCACTACTCGTTCTCAAATCGACAACACACATTATTCATCACGCGTGGGGGTTTCCTCGTCTCATCACAAGGTTACGGGTTTTCGTCCCTATACTTTGTCTACCGTAACGAACATGCTGGGCGTTTTCTCTGTCTTTCATTGCAGAAAGGACAAGGATGACAATTATAAGCATGAGCGGTCTTTTTTGGTTAATCGATGTAATAGTTTATTTAATAGTTTCAATATCTTATCAATACAATTTCAACTTACGATATAAAAGGACGCTTAAGATTTTAATTGACACCACGTTTCACTGTTGTGCTATTTTATATATGTAATATTCACTAGCTAGTGTCCGTGACTTTACCCATGTAAAGGTTTTGTTAATTCATAGGCACTAGATTTTTCATTATGTTTATTTATTTATTTTTTGTTTATCTTTTTATAACAATTTTGTCGTTACCGATAACCTATTTTAAATGACCTTGATTCAATTTTCTCGTTCCATATCAAAATTGGTTAAACCGGACAACATACTTTTCAAATTAATTTTATGTATATATATTACTTCAAAAATAATCTTAGTTTTATTTTCAGTTACATTCTTATTATATATGTAATAATATTGTAAACCTTTTTAAATACGTTAATTGCAAGAGAATATGAAGCTCACATTTACGCAGGAACTTATCCATAACAAAGGATATAATAAATACAGAAATAATAAAATAATTACGACTCGTATAGTGAACGCTGCAGTTCAATTGACTGGGAAGTGTTTTCAAAGTACTGAATCGATTCTGTGAACAGAATATAATAATTACGTGTATAATTTATTGTATTTTTATATGGAAAGTTGTGGGTTTTACAATGATGTTATTTAAAGTAAATTACTGTCTCTTCGCATGAGGTAATTAATCCCTACGTCATAAATCCATTATTAATGTAGAAAAAAAAGTATTACCTAAATGTTTTCACTCTTTATTTCAATTCAGTTTAAAGGATTTAAAGGATAACTAACAGCTGCAATTATTAAATGTCAAAAGGTATTAAAAATTAACAGTTAAAGTAAATATTTTTATAGTCATACAGTAAAAGTGATTTGGACGAATATCATAAATATAAATTTACCCGATGTGATGTTGTCGCATAGTTTATAGCAGTTTTAACAACTCCTTCTGTAAATAATTAAATAACTGGTTATATGTTAAATAATAAAACAGCGTATTTAATATGTTATATTTTTAGTATGTGTAGATAAAATAAAAGGTTTTTTTTTACGATCGTTTTTATGACATTACTAATATCATTTATCAATATATTGTACTACGAACTTACGCAACGCGGTCTTATGGTTAGTTTAAAAAAAAAATCATATGAGGGAAACGAACAGGCGGGCCACCTGATGTTAATTGATCACCGCCGCCCATAGACACTAGCAACACCAGCGGAGTCACGAGTGCGTTGCCAGCCCGTGTTTGGAGGGAAGGGGGAAGGGAGGGAAGAGGGGAGGAGAGGTGGTCCTCCGGCGTTGTCAGTGACCAAACGAAGCGCAACAATGCAAACACTGTTACTTCACGTAGGTTTTCTGTGAGAGGGTGGTACTACACCGGGCGAGCCGACCCATTCATGCTGAAACCAATAATAGCTTCAGCGTGGCTCTACCGCCATCAAAATAGAAATAAAAAATAAAATAGTCATAGCAATTATAAAATTAGTATTTTTTGGATATAATGATTTTACTATTACTACAAAAATATGTGAAAAAACTCTTCCGACATAAGCACAACAGCTGTCTGAGAAAACTGCTGCGGTGTTATTACAAAAAAGTTAAAAACTTGATTTTAAAAGGTTTTGAATTAAATGCACTGCGCTCGTCCGAGACAAGTTCACGTTATCCTTTTTCGCAAGCGTCCTAACAATCAGTGACCGCGGTGCATTTAATTCGAATCCTTTTAAAAGCAAGGATTCAATGCACATTTAATTTGTGATTTTAAATAACATGTACTTATTATTATAATCCATTCAAAATATATTTTGATATTTCTATTTTCTTTAGATACAATTAAATTTAATATTTAAGTTAAATGTGAATAAATAAGATTATCTTCCAGAATAGCTCTGTATCTTTTTATATTCAATTACAAATTAGCACCGTTATGAGACAAATAAAAAAATGTTATTGTTGACGATAGATGTAATATTCATCATATATTCATCAAAACTATAAGATTATCAAAACGATTTCATAACGAACGATCATAACGAATAATAAGGCATCTTTGATTATTGATTTATATATTTGAAATTCATTTTACATTTTAAACTACAAAAACAACACAAATGAATGCATAGCGAACTACTTTGTATATATGGTTTTGAGTGGCCACTTTTCTAATATCTGTCATATGTTGTAAAAAAAACTTAAATAATTCATTCGTTAATATTCGTATTCGTGAATCTATTAATTTGCAACAAAGCAACAACACAATAAATACAATAAAAAAAAGTAACAGATTATTAAAACGAAGATTAAGGATGCAAATGTTTTTTTTTCAATGTTTCTTCTTTATCTTGTATTCAAACTACACAGATGACGTATGTTTTTTTTATGTCATAGCTGGCAAACGAACAGATGGGTCACCTGATGTTAAGTGATCACCACCGTCCATAGACACTAACGACACTAGGGGAGGTCGAAAGTGCGTTGCCAGCCTTTGTTTGGGGGAAAGGGAGGGAGGGAAGAGGGATATAAGAGGGGACGGGGGGAAGTGGGCCTCAGGCGCTCTTTTTGGTTTTTTTATGGCGTTCTTTTATGTTTGAGAGCTATACTTATCTGTGAATACTTAGTAACTACATTTGATTATTATTTGGCTTATTTTGTAAGTATTCAGCAATAAAAATAAACATCGAACTTGTCAAAGACATATTTTAGATACTTCAAGTATGTGCAAGGTACTTAGGATTTTCCAATTCTATAAAAGTAAAAGTGAAGAGATAGTTTATTTCTATGCAACTGCATATAAACTTGCCTTTCTTGTAGATACGCAGTAAAGTCTATGAATAATGCTGTTCACCACACTATCGACAAACCTGACTAAATTATCTAAATTATAAAAATGTATGTAAGAGTTACAATGAATTTATCTATTTTAATGTAATTTTAAATGTCACAATGTTTTTTTAATATTGTTTGAAGAAAAATAAAAGAAAATAAGATAAGAACAGGGTAACAATGATTCATTTTAGCTCGTTGCATTTGAAAATTAATCAGAAATCTATAATTTCAAAATAAATAAATATAAGGAAATAGTGCAAGTTACTTTTACATGGTACTTTATACTACGAATTATATATTTAAAAGTCATGAGACTTTCTATTAATAATTTTACATTTATTTAGGATTATTTTAACTCCATTATTAACGATATTATGAATTTATTTTATTACTTGGGAATAAGTGATATTAAATATTAAGATATATTTGCACTTGGTCTTAATCGCTGTAATACAAATATTTTTGTAAAGTTAAGCATTATTGTATTTGGTATTTCTTAGCGAATTGTATAAAGAATTTCGTAATTATAATAAACAAAGGTCGGCGATCAGAACTAGTCTCGTGAGGCGCCGATCAGACCCCACTTTAAACAATTGCAATCATCTTTAATTACTTTCCGTTACTACCAATTTTATAGCCGAGCCCGAAAGCTTTTAATGCGTTGTGGTTAATATGGCAGTGCACTTACGTTTCATATTGGGTAAGTGAGCAAGGACGCATACGTCGCGGCTGATCGCAGGTATGCTTGCTCTGTTGCTGCAATACGAATAGGAACTTTGATACCGAAGCGATTTTCGATTATCATTGAAATTATTTTTTTAATAAAATTTTCAATTCGTAATGTGAAACGATTTTGTAATCGAATATATAGATTTAAAAAATACTATATCGGAGCTTCGTGTCTAGATAATACGAGTCTATCGACTTGTACTAAAGGATACAGTATATATTTTTTCCTTTACAAAATGTGGATTATGCGAAGTTGTGAATGAATTATGTAGTCATGTTAGTTACAAAATTTATTATACAAATATCTTATTTTTCTAAAGTGTCAACATATTTTATTTTTTTCGGACTGACCGGACTACTAAGGCGAGCGCTTAAGGCACTCAGTCGATTTCAACAACTTTTTTAATTGTAACATAACTAAGAGGTACTAGGCAAGGAAATGTCACGTCATTAATGAGTAGATAACACAAATCTATTGAAAAATATGATTTTAACGAAGTAAATTTTGTACATGCGAAGCTAATATTTGACGGTAACCTGATAATAATGAAACTGATTACTCAAACTCTATGCAAGTTCAAAATTGAATTGAAAATAAGTAAGATGTAGAGTCCTAACAAAACAATTTTCATATCGAGCTCATTTCTGAATAAATTATATGAAACTAAAATAAAACTTTAACATATAAAAATGAAATGAACTTCAAAGCTAAGGCATCCTTTTTCAATAATTACCGGCTGCTTTTATACCTAAGTATTTATTGCAAAATTAATGTTATTTGTTAAGTTGTAATCGAAAACGTGATATAGTGTATATTGCTAAAACATCACGCCTTACCCAGTTATCGCGCCATGAATCGAAATATTATTCGTACACAGTTCTATTAGGCGCATACATAAGAACGTGTCGTGTCAACATTGACTTGTGGCGAATATCTACAGTGTGCACAGGGCGATATTAAGGTGTGCGAGGTACACACACTAACAGAGCATTGGAGGTTCAACGTACCAGTCATACTATGCGAGTTCCTTGTTCCACTTTACCACTGACACTATATTATTATTGTTTCAATGGAGTTTCCGACAAGAATGGAGCATTTTTTATTAAATATCCTTATCCTTTCATCTATCTTTTCACACAAGCACGAGTATAAAAAATTATATATGTATAAAAAATGGCAATGTTTAATTGATATCATTACTGTTAAAAAATGGCTACATTATTAAAAAAGGTTTGTTTAAAAATTTCCGTTCCCTAATTGAATTAATTAATTCTATATATATGGAATGTTACTTATATGACCATGTTATAAAAGCTTAACGTAATAACTACGTACAATGATTCGTTGGCATAACACAATTATTACATCTAGTTATTAAAATAAATGTCAGTTAACAAGAGACAAAGGATAACTCCAGTGACTAAAGATAAATGCCAGAGCAGACAATTCATAAAGTTTGCATTACTTAAGTTTGAGATACAAAAGACTTCAACGCGCTACCTTGTAAGTATTATTTTATGTTAGCTATATTTTTTTATGTGGAGCAAATAAGCTCTAAATAAAAAATACATTATTATTAAAACGTAAGTATGTGAATGTAATTAATAATAGCGAAACAAATATTTATTTATATATCATATAAGTTTTTACCTTTGATTATAAGTACATTAAAGTTTATGTGTTAATGTTTTATTATATATAAAACTTAAAAAGATTTTTGGTGTTTAACTAAATCTGTTATAACAAATACATAATTATTATATCGCAACTCGGACATATTTTATGGACTAAATAATATAAATAGCAGTTGGCTATGTGCAATACTACTTCATAAAATTTTATAAACTGGTTTTGCAACATGCCAACCGTTTTTTAAATGGACAGTCTCAGTTTTTATGTTTATTTTTTCTTAATTCGACTTATCAATAGGTATACGCTGTATATTGTAGTCTGTTATATAGTAATATAAATAAATATATAAGAGTAAAACTTTTATTATACATTCAATTATTTAATTCTACAAATTACTAAAACTTCAGGTTTCCTAACGAAGGAATTACTCATTCAGGTACTTGCTTAACTGATTGTGCAAAAACCAAAAATTAATCTTTTCTTCCTTAAAATATCTGAAAATTTCAAATTTATTTAGTGCGAAATAATGTAGTGTTCGCGTTTACTTATACATACTTCATGGTGAACAGTGCTTTAGAAAGTTAGCCGTTTAATTAAAAATTTAATAAAAAGTTATAGATTTTAATTTTACTGGTATAAATCTTAATTATTCGGCTTAGTTGTACCGTTTTATAGGTTTAAAAAAAATTACTTTTGTATTATGCCTTAGTTCATGTTTTTTGTTAAATTGAAAAAGTTTTAGCCCCCGTAACAATCTGCAAATAGTTATTTCAGAAATATTCTTTTGAACAAAATCTCAGAATGCCTGCAAATTAATTTCGATATCCAAATATACTTCACTAATATGAGTACTAAAATTAAATCAAGAATATCTTATGAAATATTATTATTATATAATAATGAAGGTATGAAATTTATAAGACTTAAAAATATTGAGGTAATGAAATAAGTATTGACTCAGATTAAATCAACATATAGAAATAAAGAAAATTAGAAATTATATTCATTTCGTAAAATATTTACTTACAAAAAGGCAAAAAAACTTTTTATTAATTATTTTTGTCACGATAGTTTTGCAATAACACATTAAAATATGAAGAAAAATAGAATTAAGGATTATTTCGACCGTAAATACTATGAAAAGCTTAACTAAATAAAAACAATGTTAAGAAATGTCGAACAAAATGTTACAATAGCTATTGTACAATTTTGTAAGCATGCGATATCAATTATTATTTATTGATAAACATGACATAAACATCTTGTAAACTATGTTGGTATATTCATACTTATGCCATTTATGATATAAACACTAAATTTATAAATAATTCATTATCTATCATAATTGTATTACTAAGTGATACTATTGAATGCGTGTTTGTTTGTTACACATTCACGCACAAACTACTGAACAGATCATAATGAATAAACATCCCCAAAAGTACAAAGAAGGGTATAGGTTACCTTACATAAAAAAAAGAACTGTACCCGAGGTTAAATCTACATTAACGCGGGCAAATCCGCAACCAAAAACTGGTATGGTAGCATAACTGATAACTATGTACCTATATTTAATATCATATCAACTATTGTACATATGTAGCAGTTTTTTGATGCCAAGTGACAAGTGACAGGTTAGATTACAAAATTGCAGTGGTCTATAACGTTCACGAAATATATTATAATGGAATTCTCAAATTAATATATCATGAATAAATTAAATTATTAATTATAGCTTAAATTCTTCACATAATTGTATACTAAAATATTAAATTAGTTCATTAGTCATTAATTTCACACATCAATCATAAGTAAAAGGTAAAAGCCACACAAAACAGGTAGTTGTGGCAGTTTTAGGAGAGGGGTTTTTGTCCAACAGTGGATTTCTTTTCACTTAATAAATAGATAGGAAAAGACTCTTATAATATACCACTTAAATAAATATTATTGATGTAATATTACTACATTTATTAGTTTACTGTTGAAATAAAGATCGAGTGTCAGTTTACACGCGTTAGAAGTCAAACTGATTAACTGATATTCTGATAATTTTTTAAGATAATGAGATAAATACACTATGGAGGTAGAATATATTAGTTAACAATACACAACACAGAATATTTTTTTAAACTTCGCGATAGTCACTACGATCTAACAGAAAATAATGTGCTATAGATTTTAAGGTTTCTCTCTCTCTCTCTTTGTATATATTTCGAGGACATTAAGAATATACTATCTCATTCTGTCACAGCCTGAAACCTATATATACATTTATGACTATCTCTTTTTATCACACATTTTCGTATCATAAAATCCAATTCACACCGCGCCAAATGCAGTCTCACTTAAAAAAAACTCATAATCGATTATTCGGTATCAAAAACTTCCCAAATGCATACCTCGTCCTTTCTAGGTAAACAGGATACAAAATATTATTAATATAATAAAGCTGAATGCGAAGAATTATGGCCCGTAAACAAATTAATGGAAGTATCGTTCTTATTTTCATTTCAATAAGATAAAAAATATAAAGCGAAGTCGAAAGTGTTATAGAAATGGCGAAAGCTGCCGACGTCTAATAAAAGCAAACGTGTTCCGACGTAGGTGTAGAAAATTCTTTTATTTCTTAATCTCAGATTAATTCGTAGATAGTAGCATTTAAGCATTGTTATTAGAAAATTAAGTCTCACATTTTGTCGATGTAACGAGATGGAAAAAAAGATAAGTGGGTGTTTCAAGTAAAATGTTACTTCGCTCTTAAATAGTAACCGAAACAAGTTTTATTTCCTTCCTGTCTGGTTTATATCCATTGCTAATATCCGTTGCGAAACCTGATAATATTATACTACTATACATGGATACATGAAATACGATGAATACTTTTACAATGGTAAATGTGCATTTATAATGTTATTAATTTACACATTACATTATGCGAATTAGTTAGTCCCTGCAACGTCATTAATATAAAAATGCTTTTATTTTTCGGTTATAAAAAATGAACTATTTTTAACTGATTCTAAGTTACAACAAAAAGTGCACTATTTTTGCCATTATAGCTCACACTGCGGGCCTTGTCTTTATTTTTGTATATAAAATTCTGGTGTGCATGTATTAATAATAATTGGTACTCCTTAACAGAATTTAATAAAACATTTTCGTACTTGTGAGGTTATCTGGATGATTATTAGATATAGTTTATCTGGAAAGTAACTCTGCTGTTGAGCTATATATGTTGTTTATTTATTTTTCAACTATTTTTTTATTCCTCACATTAAAAAAACTCATAATAAAAAAGGATAATCATGAATATTCAGTTTTCTAGCAACTTTAGATATCTCTAATTCAATATGCTTATTTTTATATTGGTAGCTAATTAACAATCATGGGAGAACAACGACTTCTACCACGTCCACTAGAATTTACGACAAAAGTTGATATATAATATTAATAAATAGAGTCGCCATTAGTGTAGTCTATGGAAACAATTTCTCAGCCAGTTTCTTCAGATCAATTACTAAATTCTTTGCACCACAATATATTTCTAATAGCTTAGTTCATTATACAGGAATTGTAAAAGAAAACATACTATATAATAGAAAATTATAATATTGAACTCTGTGAAAGCATGTTTATAAATTTTTACATTCGATTAATTTTTACCAGGATTTTATAAAGAAACAAATTAGATGGTTATAATTTTAGTATATACTTTAGTAAAGGTTACATCAGGGCTGTCTCGTCTGCTATCGATGATTATTGAATTCACCGCAAGACCGCACAGCAATTTAGCGGTATTTCCAACACGCCGCGCCGCCTGAGCGTCGCCCTTGACTTTTGGCAAACGTTACTGACAAAAACTAGGTGCAGGGTTAGTTTCATATTTTTACTATAACATATATCTATACAATGAATTTATATCTCGACGTGGCTCTGCAAATTAGAGCGACCGATTTAAACTTGATTCAAAAATTAACTAGTACATGAGACATTTATATTGCATGTCATGTTGCAGTATTTTTTTATTTAACGGTACGTAAAGTACACATATATTATTGATCATTTTCGTCTATGCAAGTGGTACTCACCCTTTTTTTAAACGAGCCACAAACACGTTTCACTTATCGTGACGCGGGCCGCAAACTGCAAATATATAGGTATTAAATTTAAAAAAACGTAATTTCAAATTAACAAAGTATTAATGTAGTGCAAAATGGTTGCTCAATAAAACAAATTTGGTATAACCCTTATATCATAAGGAACGACCGCAGTCGGGTTATCTGGGATTTCTTTAATTTACACAGCGTGTTCATAGTTTTTCCGATGGGAACGAAGTTTAAAATAATTGAAAATAAAGTATATTCGGGTGGGCCAAATACAAAGACCCGGCGAGCCATCGGGTGAGTATGGCTGATCTAGACTCTATAATGATAATTGCTGTTATATAGATATATATATATACTAGAACTAGAAGGAACTAAGAAGTATTTCATCTTAAATTATTCTATATATATATAATGTGGATTATTTAAGAGGAAATACTTCTTAGTTCCTTCTAGTTTATTTAAAAAAATATAGACCTCAGCTGTCAATCTTTAAATATATAGAAAGAGTTGAAGATTAAAGAAAGGGCGTTACGCTGATAGACGATATAAAGATTTAGAGTTTAAAAAAATGGTTGATTTGATTTCCTAGAAAATCCTACATATTATATTACCATGTAAGTGTGGAAATCAGTTATTTTTAACCGACTTCGAAAAAGGAGGTGGCTACTACGTTTGGTTGTGTGTATTTTTTTTAATGTAAGCTAATCGATATCTCCGTCAATTATGAACCGATTTTAATGATTCTATTTTTATTGGAATCGGTTATTTTCAGAAGTAGTCCTGTATAAATTTGAAGAAAACATTCAACCCCTAAGGAGGTGCAAAATCGTTTATTTGATTTTCACCCACTTCGTCTTTACGTGTTTTCGTGAAATTGGAACCGATTTATTATACCCATTAGAAACCAAATATATTTATGCACACTAAAAATAATTTTTTTTTTACAAAAATAATAAACCGCCTTCGATGTGGAAAACTAATAAGGCACTAAAAAGCGACAAATAACTGAATTATTAAATAAATCAAATTAAATAAAAAATATTGATATTTGCGCTACTTAATAATATATTTGAAGTCGATGCAAACCTACATTTCAAATTCGTTGCAGGTAATAAAATATGTACCAGATGGGACACGAGAGTGGACCAAAACTTTGTATGTAGATGATATGAATTTAGGTTGGTACTGACTTCAAATATATTATTTGGTAGCGCAAATATCAATATTTTTATTTAATTTGGTTAATTTAATAATTCAGTTATTTTTCGCTTTTTAGTGCCTTATTAGTTTTTCACATCGAAGGCGGTTTATTTTTTTCTAAATTGTTTTTTATAAATTATCTTGGTAATGCGCAGATTAACTACAGTGTTCTGTTATGAAAATTATTTTTAGTTATTAAAATTATTTCGGTGGTGTTGATGTGTGACGATAACACACTGTTAGTATCATTAAGTATCTAATTGTAGGTACAATTCTGACCTAGAGCTTAGTTGGATTTTAGTGAGACCAATATATTAGGTTGAATTTTTTATAAAAATATATACAACCAGACCGCGGAAACGGCCGATATGTAAATACATAAATATCTCGATTTCTTACGTTACCGGAGCCGATCAATTAATATGCACATTAAAAGCTTTTAAGTTTAAGCAATAACATATACGTAAATATATCGATTGCTGCATATAAATGAATATATATTCATTGTTTTGAAGTCATATTTAAAATTATCAACTGGCGTTCTAGATACAACACACTACATTTTAAAGATATACCGATGAGTTTGAAACATATACTTATTTAAATTGATCTGAAATTGTAAATAAAGACTTTTAGGTTGCTTTATTTTTATTTTTATATAAGGAGCAACCACTAATTAACTCAACCAAATTTAAAATTACAACCTCATATATACGAACGAGGTAGTAATTTCAATTTTGTTTTTAGCTCAAACACTTCAACAAAAGATAAGTTCATACGTATTACAAAATTGATAAAACGAATTTGATTTATTTATGTTAAGCGTCATATCTATTGGGCGTAATATAAACGTCATATCATATCTAAGCACATTATGTTAGTTAAACAAAAATAAAATATCAAATTCGTTTATGCCTTCATTTAAAAAAATTCATCGTCAATCAATTATCAGGGGATCTATTTTTTTTTCATGTCATAGGAGGCAAATAAACAGCTCGGTCACCTGTTGTTAAGTTAATGTTAAGCGCTCATACTGACCTAACGAAACGCAACAATGCAAGCACTGTTACTTCACGTCGGTTTTCTGTGAGAGGGTGGTACTACCCCGGGCCAGCCAACCCATTCATGTTGAAAGCACTAATAGCTTCAGCGTGGCTCTACCACCTACAACGCGTCTTCTGGTTTTGTAAAGAATACTAATTGATTATTAGCGAATAATTATATATTTAATATATAAATCAATTATTGTAAATAACAGATGTATAGGTAATAGAATTAACAATGAAGACGAGAAAAATAAGTAAACCCATAAAATTATATTCACTTCTTTGTGTTTGATATCTGTATCACGCTCTGACGGAAACGAATTAAATTTGAAATGGGCATCGTGTCTTGTTTCGCAGCAAGCTCGGCTCTTTCGAAATAATATTCATGTATTCCGCAATTTAAGACTACTTACAAAAGTAAAATATTTATACGAATAAGTTTATGTATCTGATTATAAATTATTCGAAAGTAAATATGTTGTCATAATTATGTTTCATTATAATATTAGGTCCTTAGATATATTAGATATTGGGACTTTGTCGAACTGGTCACTTTAATCTCAAATATCTGGCGTTTATTTAGGCATTCCACATTCCAATTTAGGTTTTTGTATTTGTATTTCGAATTAGTTACTAAACTCAAATATTTGTTTTTGCACCATTTCTTTCTTCTTTAACATATTTTTTTCACAAAGTGGAAACCTTAAAGTACCGCGTTATTTACAAATGCCACCGCGCTGCAGAAACAGCTTGAAAGATTAATGACGTGTGTGGGATAATTACTATAAAAGAAAGCACGGTACGTTTTTGGTTCCAACGTTTTCGTTCTGTTCATTTTGACCTCTGGAACAAGCCCCGTGGACGGCCAGAGACCCTAGTTGATAATGAAAATTTAAAGATTGTGGAAGCAGATTCATCGCAAACCACGTTAATGTTAGCAATATGCTTTGATGTGAGTGATAAAGCTATTTTAATTCATTTGAAACAAACTGGAAAAACTCAAGAAATATGGTACTCAATAAATTGATTGGCACGCACCAACAAACAAGAACTAAGTCATTTCGATTCTTATCCTTACTTGTGACGAAAAATGGATCCTTTATGACAATCGGTAATGCTCATCATAGTGGTTGAACCCAGGAGAACCGACAAAACTACACAGTGACTATTAAAGATTTCGTATTATCATTTTACATCAAAACTGGGGACCGCTCAGAACTTTGTTCGTATTATTTCAACAGCAAATTTAATGACAGCACTTAAATAATGTAGCTTTCTATCGATAAAGTCATAATATCAAAAGAATTTTCAGAATCAAATCAGTAGATTTTCATGGTGGTAGACCCACGTTGAAACTATTACTGGTTTCAGCATGAATGGGTCGGCTCGCCCGGGGTAGTACCACCCTCTCACAGAAAACCAACGTGAAGTAACGGTGCTTGCATTGTTGCGTTTCGTTCGGTCAGTGAGAGCGCCGCAGGCCCACCTCCCCTCCCCTCTCCTCTCTCCTCGCCCTCCCCTAACCCTTCCCCCCAAAGGGTGGCAACGCACTTGCGACTCTTCTGGTGTTGTTCGTGTCCATGGACGGTGGTGATTACTTAACATCAGGTGAGATATCTGTTCGTTTGCCACATATGACACAAAAAAAAAATAGATCTAGAGATTACATCCTATTTCCAAATTCGTAGTTAAAATATGAGTATGAAGAATTTTCGTATATCTGAGATATATAAATTTCAATACCTTTGATCGTTCACCATTAATTTGGCACATGTAAATGGTTTCATAAAAAGGTTTTTGTTTTTTTACCTTAACTTACAACTAGTGGCGTTAGGTTATATTTGATCAATTTTTTAATTCTTTTAATAAGTCTATATTATAATATAACGGTAAGTTGAGGGTGGTTGTTTGTGTTTGTAGAAATATAAAAATAACTAACATTCATGCTTTTGTAAATTATATTACATTTATAATATATGGCTTAGATTTCTAGACAAGTACAAAATAATATTAGTTATACAAATTTATTTATTACATCTTCTATTGAAATTTTTACGAATTTTAGTTACGTCTTGGTAATTTCCTAGAGTTTGAGTATTTCCTCGAAACCTACTTACTTTCCTCGAAACCAAAGGAGTCTTTAAAATACTGACAATAAAACGAATAAATTTATGCTTGTAAAACTTTATAACTTATAAAACCTTTTAGGACCTCGCTTGAGGTTAAAAAGTTAATTTACACAAACTTTTGCAAAACCGATTTTCCTCTTATGAACAGTTTGCGCAAACCATATTTTTTACCTGTATTTTTGAAATCATTGAATCGAAAACCACGAAGCCTTAGTAATAACAAATCTTATAAGGTCCCTACTTACAGTGGAAACTTTTATTCGCCAACACGGATGGGTGCATTACGACGCGTTCACGCCAAAAGTAAGATGAGGACACGGTCTGGTAACTTGTTGTACGAATTTTCTAATTGATGTATAACTAAGACGCTTGTAAAAATGAATCTTTATAATAATTTCGCCCGCCTATGCCCGCGGCTCCGTGCGCGATATTTTTTGTTTTAATATATAGTTGAGTTACAATGAGTATTCTGTAAATATTCTCCGAGTTAAAACATCTATGCATAACAATTTTCATGACAGTTATTTCAACGGTACAGATATCGAAATGATATGGACGACAGTGGCATCAAATTTGTCACCATAAAGCAACATGTAAGTGCAACAGGTACACCCATTATACATTGTAGTCAGGTAAATATAGATCAACAACCCATACCATTACCGTCTTCCTTGACGCCGCCACTACACATACTCCTGCAACAGTGTCTCATCACGCTACGTCTGATCTGAACCGATCTTATAAGGAGGAAGACTGATGTATAGTTCTCTGAATAAAGTTGCTCTGAACACAAATTTAGATACAAATACGTTTTATAGGTATAACATCGAGACAAGAATAAATAAATGCGAATTTTAGAGCTTTAATTTTGTATTAAACTTTTGACTATATTAAGCGCAGACCAGAATTTAGCGGGTATAGTTAGAGCGGTCAAAAAGATTGACGAGGACTATATTATTATAAAACTGTATTGTACAATATCCCGATACGGCAAAGAATCTATAAAATTTTATTCTCTCACCAAATTGATGGCTACCGTAGCGTACTTGTAATATACATTTAAGAAATGGTTAGTTACTTTCGCTCGTTACATTGGACTGTATAAAGATTACTAAGTCGATGAATTATGCCTGTTTTTATACTAAAAAGAATACTGTCTTGTTACATAATGAATCGATGATTAATATAATATGTAGATGAAATGAGATTCCAAATATCATCTTTATCTACTTTTGGAATTATTCACAGTATAAAATCACACGTAAGTTAGATATGTATGCCTGCTTAAATACGTACGCATAACTTTTGGTTTATAATTTGATTAATTAATTATATTTCTTTAGAAACCTTTAGAAAATAATCCCAAGGAGAGTTGATGTCAGGCACGTGGCCGATCGTATAAATGAAGCCAAATTATACACCTTAACATGACAAACGTGTTGTACTGACCCTACTTAGGTTTGATAAGGGGTAAGAAGAAGAAGATTCCTTTAGAGACCTTTAAGAAGAGAAATTATAACAGCGGGTATCAGTATAAATTTCTGAGTAGTACTACCACCATAACACAATATTGTCCAATTGGACTGTTACTTCTACGTACATATTAATAAAACTGGCAATATCACTTCTTTTATTGTCTGTGGCACATTGAGATAATTCAATGTATATCCAACAGCTGAGAATTCATGGACTGTACTTTATTTATCATCAAACTCAGTACCTTCAATTTGTCATATTACTATAAAAAAATATAAATACCAACACAGTCATTGTATAATTACATAGTTCCTACACTTATGATTCATTAGCCCATTCATTAATTCAAATCGTTCCAGTACTAACTTGTAACGGAAATATGCTGCATAGACGAGATGACTTGCCGTAAATGACTTTCACCTTCATCGTAAAATCATGCAACGTTCACGTCATACTTATGCACAGGCCGTGTAAGAGAACACAAAGGTATTCAAGTTCACAATGGTAAATATTGTATGTACACACCCTCAGTGCGTTGCACTTTGCATCGACGCACTTGCTATAAAATATTGTATACACTCGTACATTGTATTCAAAGAATCAATAATCTTTGAAACCTTTTATGTATGAACTTTAAGACATTGAAATACATAATTCATAGTTCTACGTTTAATTAAAAATGCTTTTGGGAAACTAATGGATTATCGAACGCTACTGTTCTAATTGCTCCTAGATAGACTCTGAGAATACATTGGATATATATTTCTAGAAATTCTGTCAGTTAAACGAACGCTCGTTTCGTGGCAATATAAACTGTGAACAAATTGAAACCTTATAATATGTCAGATTCGATTTTATTTAAAACATAAAAGATTTTTAATATTGATAATATTGACTCTAAGGTGTTGTTAGGTTAGCTAGTTACGTAATAACTTAAGACAGAAGGCCCCTTAAGTAGGGCCTTAATAAAGTAACCGACTTGGTATTACATGGATCTCGCAACTTTTTACGGTAGAAGAACTGACTTTTTTTTACAAGTTTTGTTTTTGATGGCATAATAAAATTACGAAATTATTTGGTAACGGAAATAAAAGTAGTAGAATATAATAATTTAAATATTTATAAAATTCTTTATAAATGTTTTATAGAATTTATAAATAAAAGCTTTTTCAAAGCCAATGATATACTATCTTTTTGGTATGTAAACAGAGAACTTAGATTTAAATAAATACCAGTACTACTGAAATATCTATACTATCTATCTATCTATACGCATAATATGAATCTCTTAATTTTTCATTACTTTTATGACTTATTATAAAAATTGAAAAAAGTATGATATCAAAAATATACACAAAAGACATAACTTCCACATTTTCAGTTGTTGTTAAATAATTATAGTTAGCTTCACTGGGCTTCTTGTGCGCTGGAAGAAACGCACGGGTTCCAAAGTGGCCCGACCTCGGCTTGGGCGGTTACTTTGCATGCAATATTGCGTATCGACCTACCATAACAAATCAATAATAATTAATAAAACATAGTGAATTGAAGAAGTGTGGAAGATATTATAACTAATAATGAACGATCAAATGCAACCACTGCTTGACAAGATGAAATACAGAAACAAACAACAACTATAACATATTCTATTACAAAAGCAATATTAGAAAAAAATGAATGATAAATTGAAGTCAAGAAATTTTTTATATGTAAAATGAACTAAAGAAATTGAATGAAAGAATCAAATTTAAATTGATTGAAATTTGGAACGTGAACGAAAGAAGAACAATTTCATTTCCCAGGGTTTTGGTGAGAGAATACTGAATATGTAAAAATCGATATATACCTAAAGCAAAATATTTCGAACACCAAAGAGGTATGTGTGCCTATAACACATATATGTTTCAACAACTCATATATGTATGAATAGTTAGCTTAGCTTAGGTTAGCTCACATAGGTCGCGAATTGCATGTATAACACAACAGCCCAAGCCGAGGTGTGCCGTGCACCCTTGAGCTAGTTGTCAAATAAAATCGGCTGAGTGCCTTAAGCGCTCACCTTAGTAGTCCGGTGAAGCTGTTAAGACCTTGCTAGGTCAATGGTCAATAGCAAAGTAAGTTCAAAAAAAAAAAAAAAGGTTGCCATAATAGGGAATGAAAAGGAGTATGAGGGGAGTCTCACTGTAAGATCGGAATAAAATAAAAATAATAACGAAAACTAAGGAATTAAAGTGAAGATGGATAGAACACAGCAATATAAAATGGACAAAAATTATAGCCCTAATGGTATCCACGGGATAGTAAAAGGAAAAGTTGTAGACAAGCTAAAAGATGGACATATAACATAAAAAGTTACTTATGCAGTTTGGCTAAGAAAATCAAACGATAGGACACAATGGAAATAATTATGGGCATACGTTTCAAATGACACATTGAACACTAACACAGGAAGCCTAATATGTTAAAACTTTAATATGTATATATTTAGTACCGTCAATTCTTCAGCGACCATCATAAATATTTCATAAACTTGTTATGTTTTAAAATTTGTTTAAATTTATTCATGAATGATATTAAGTAGCTATATACGAGTTCGATATTGATTTAAAATATTTCCATTCGCGTATAACTTTATAACAACAATGGATTTACTTAACGAAACTGTTTTAGTCCGGTTACAGTGTTCAAGTTTTATTTTTACATTTTAATGGCTGCGTTGATTACACTAATAGGCTGTTCGTTTTGCATGCTTACAAACTGGTGCAAAACAAAGTAGTACAAACCACAAACCAGTCCTACGACAGGAAGCGGCCTCGAGACCCCTCTCGCCTCTCGCCCCAGCTCTCGCCGCCTCACCTGTAGAGCCGCTGAGCGACCACCTGATCCAGACAAAGCGTGTCCTTCATATTGTGACGCATGCGGTGCATTGCACTAATAACAGGCAAGTCCTTTCCATGTCCGGTAGGTAACACATAGTGCCCTAGGTTGTGAAAAACCCAACGAAAAACTGACGTATACTGCCTGTTTATGGAATTCTATATAAAAAAGGGATTTGATGACAATACCCGTTGTTTTTTTAATGAAATACAATAGTAGGTGTAAGTATACACGTATATACTAGGGTAACTTATTTGTAATTATTGATATTCGAGCATTATAAATACAAATAAGCACATATTTCATATGACGAACAGAAAACTCTTAAAAATTTTACGTCAAAAAAATTTTCATGAATTGTTGATTGTACTGATCATAGTAAGTAGGTATTTAACAGCGCGGGCGTCACGTACTTACCAAGACTAAATGACTCATGACCAAACATTTCGCATGTATCCTAAACAACTTAAGCAATAGCTAACGAAAGTGTATTCGAGACAAAAATAATCGTTACAGTACCCCTTGATATGAGGAATTATAGATTTACTTAACGATAGCATCGAATGCTTTATGACAAGGAAATCAGATAGTGTATAAATCGTGACCAAATTTTGTTCGTAAAAAAAATACTCCAAATAAAATCATTGTTGTGTAAAAATAAGTATAAAAGGAAGAGTAAGCGTGAAACAGTAACGAGCACGAGCGCGAGCGAACACAAAGCAAGCTCTGCATCTCGTGCGAGCCGCGTTCGGCCTCATCGGCCTAAAGACACGATCTCATAGAAAGTAGAGCAACTCATTTACTTATTCAGTGCAGCGACGGGTGTGAGCGAGACGCAGCGCCGAGACGCAACGCGCACTCGCGAAACTTGCTCATTAAAATAAAAATACGATTTTCGAGTGCAACTCGCACGAGGCGAAATAAAAGTTTCCGACAAAATTTGCTCGAATTACTCCAAAAAAGGCACGCGAAACGCCTCTCTGACGAGATCGCGATATACAACGAGGTGAAACCGACCGCAATATCCTCCAATATATACGTAGCTTCGAAGAACTATATACTGACGTTACTTTCGATTATGCATTTATAGTACAGCATACTCATCGCAGATAGGTCAGTCGATGGAATCGAAAAAAATTAAGTACTTATTGTTAATAACTAGATTTTCTTTTCCGCATTAATGCGACAGTTTTCACTCCGCGAACCGAAGCATTGTCTGTACATTACGCAGCTTAGCGTTGCATTAAGCGCACGATATAATGCACCTCTATAATCATAGTCACGAGTCACGTTATCCGCACGCGCATTCGCTATGTAAATAATACCATGCACGACATTCCGCCGCGCCGTCCAACGTAACAAATAAATTGTCTTTGCCTTTACACCCATTGAGGCGAGTTTCCAATTTAATTGCCAAAAATACATTAAAAGTTATTGCGAAAACGTTACACTTATTTCGTGTCGATAACTGATCCGATTTTGTATTCCGCATTGAAACATAACCGACATTAACACATATCCCGTTTTCCACTAATGCCTAGTATTTAAGGTACTATTAATGAAAAATCACTGTTATGTTTCATGTCATTTAGCTTCATTACTAGAAATTCAAAATTTTCAACTAAGTGTCCTTTTTGACTTTTATAGTGTTTAAGCATTTATATAGTAATGGTCCAACAAATTATGACAAACAGCAATCCCGTTTCATATTTATTATAACTTTTAAAAACTTTTACATTTTTTACAACAGCAATAAAATTATAAAAGTTATTAATTATATTTTGTTACTCATTCGAGCAATCTACACAACAAAGCGGCTAATTAATTCATTAATATTGGATTTTAAGAAATTTACGCAAAATGATCTTGCAATATGGAATGCATAATTTTCCACGTTGACGTATAACAGCAAAAATCAAGATATTGATTTATAATAGATAAATGTTTTATAGCTGACATACATATTACGATAGTTATTTAATTACTGTAGTAAACTTCCTGCAATAATTCATGTAGACTGTTACGTGTAAGGCTATAGTGCAATAAAAATTCAGATCTACGTTAGAATCTGTGCTCGATGCAAAATAATAATAAATAACGGTGCATACACAATCCTTGTGTAAAAAAAAGATTCCCAATAGATCAATGTCCAAAATAAATAATTAAATCGCACAGATTAAAAAAACGATTGCAAAGTACACCAGGTAATTAATTCAATAGTTAAAAAAATCAATATATAAACGTCTATTTAAATTCGAATTGTAAACACATGGATCCTACCTCTGAATATGAAAAAATTGAATTAATTGCGGTAATATCTATACACATGTATGTTACAAAGAGTCACTATTCGTTGTTAAATGGCACGTCACTTATGACACCGACACACAAGTTTGTTCACTCCGTCATTATTACCATGTCTCATATCTATTTATTTATCCGTATGGTTACATAGAGTATCCATCTCATATTATTGTCGATTGATAGATTACGATTTGTCGCTGGGAAACTCAATGTACGTGGAACAGATTATATAGATAACTAGCGGGCCCAGCAGACGTTGTCCCGCCCTGATTATAAAGAGAAACCTTGAAAAATTATATACCAAAATCTTCCTCACTTTATCTACTGGCGAAAACTGCAAGAAAATCCGTTCAGTGGGTTTTAAGTTTATCGCGAACAGACAGACAGACTGACAGATGCGGTAGGGGACTTTGTTTTATACGATGTAATGATATACAGATATATTCATTCTTATTACAAAAAACACATATGTAACAAAACACAAACATATTTATTATAATTCGTTTTAATTATTATTTATTGTAAAAAACAGTTGAATTGTAGTAAAATGAATATTATGTAAATATTCATCGTATTCATATGTCTATGAAGACAAATTTACAAGGCAATCGATTGAACGGTATATGTTAAGTTCTTGCGTTGCAACATCACCAGATAATTATAGTAAAATAGATAGTATAAAAATCTCAAAGAAAACATTTTCGTGGTGATCCGTTAATCGATGTAGTTGTTTTTTTTTTCGAAATGACTACGCTATTGGCCTGTCACGACTTTACAGTTTCAGCAGAATACAAGACGTCGTTGTTTGTTGAACGTTTATGTGTATCGATATTTGACACATATACACTGAACTGAGGATCGAGTTCAACACATAAATGTTAGTCAGGAGCTCTCGCTCCGAATTTGCGTCCTCTTGAGTAAATAATAAGGGTTGCTAACACCAAGTGGTCTGTTGCATAATATAATATTTACATAATATATTAAATACGATTACCATTAATACTACTTCAATATTAAGTGAGCTATTTTTATAACATTCATTACTATGTATAGCTCACGCGTTTAATAACGGAAATAAATTCTATAAATACATCATTATTTTAATATGCCAATGAGAATGATTAATTGATAGCGTTCCTTATGAACTGAACATAGTAAATTGAAACGATGAAACTCTGAACGTCTCTTAGAAGATTTCTTTGTACGCAAAAAGTTAATCAATAACAACAATTTAGTTTCATGTTTCGTATTGAGGAATTACATATATTATATACATAAACTTATTAAGCATAATTTCAATTCGTTTGTCCAAATATATTCCTAATGTGTAATTAAATAAGCTATAAAACAATTAAATTAAAATAACCGAAAACAGGTTGATCGTGTTTGAATATTTCTAGATCAAATTTATTCTAACGCACATTTATACTTTGCGATATACAACTCAATATTCTGTTTAAAGTTAAATCTAATTTGATTGTTTCAAGTAAATACTTATTCATCCAAGCTGTCATTTGTTTTGACAAGTGATTTTGATTTATGCCGACTGCCGATTTTGGTGTATGCATATTTATATGATTAATGTATTGTTAACAGCATGACATTGCGGATACATCCGCAAACTAACAGTAAGCGATCAGGATCGGACTGGTCACGATGCTGCGGTCAGTACTAGACTATAAATATGCACCGACATTGTTCTGCGTCCGGCTCGTTGCATAATACCAGTTCACTAACTGTGAACTACCTGCCGCAACAATACTAGCGTTATACAGTCGCCATGCCACTGTCATAGATTAAATAATAATTACTTGTGCAGTAAAAGGTCAGGGAGCGCAGTACAAAGCGCCTACGCTTACAATGCCCGACGGTATAACAGTTCTCTACAGCGTCATGGAAACTTTAACTCGGATTGCTTTAGTTTCAACGATTCATGCCGGTAGTATAAGAACGTTAAGTCACCGATTGGGAATTATATTATATATAATGAAATGATAAAGTATAGCTTAATTTCGTCTTACCGTAACCGAGCAAAGAGTTAAAAGAGACCTTTAAAGCTATATGGTTGGACAATTGACATATAAAAACTCAAAACACACAACAACAAAAGTAGCGCTCGAAAGCGCCCCGCAAAAACTCCCCATTACACATACGTGGTTATAGTTATGCGATAAACTTATGATTTTGCAAATTCAACCTTACGTGAATGATTTAAAGTTGTTTTTACAAGGACGCAAGCGACGCGAGAATCTTTGACATAAGTGCATAATCCAAAATTATGTACTCATTTTTGTGTGCCGGCTGTAAGACGTCAAGTGTGCGCCTTGTGTTTTTGTATTATTATTGTTTTTGTATTACTATTGTCCGGCTATGGACACAAAAATGAATGCATAATTTTGGATTATGCAGTCATTTCAAATAGTCTCGCGTCGCTTGCGTCCATGTAAAAATAACTTGAAATCATTCAGGTAAGGTTGAATTTGCAAAATCATAAGTTTATCGCATAACTATAACCACTAATGTATATTGTGGAGTTTCTGCGGTCGGTTTTGAGCCCTACTTTTATTCCAGACTGTGTGTCTTGGGTTTTTATATGTCGATGGGTATAAAACTATTTCTAAACATTACAATGTTTAAAATTAACGTTGCGACAACACTTAGTATCATTCATTACTCTATTGTGATATTCTATTATGAAAATTGTAAATAATAAAATGTCCAATTTCAATGTTCTATGATTCATCAAAGTTAATATGGGAGTGGTAGATTCGATTTTTTTATTTCATTTTTAAAACATTTCGGCTCCGCGAATCTAAAGAAATATACCTATATTGTAATTTAAAATCGTTTTCATATCATTAAATGTCAAAGCTATTTATAAATTATCACGCTTAATTATGTTACTTTATTTTTATTAGCAAGTCCATTTTTATAATATCATTTTAACATTAATGTCTTGGTTTAACTACTTTTTCTGTTATAATGAAACTTCTTAATTCCTTTTTATATGCAATGATGTTATAATTTTGTACAATAACATTATTCATAAAAAACTATTCAAAATTATGTATTACCAACTTCACCCCATGCTCATTATAAAAAAAACTTTTACTAATTATATACTAATGATATCAATATTCACTCGACTACGTCAAATTAGAAAATAATCATCAATTAAATATACAAAACGTGTTTCCGAAGACAGTTTATACTAAAACAATTTTCTAATATAAATTATAAATCGTTTTTTTGGGTTAGAAAATAATTTTCATAATGAATTCACAGTTTAACGGATTCATGCTAAACTACTAAGTTCTATGCAATCTATGCAAGTTTAATCGTGTTTTATATTAATTCATATTATAATATGGCTTATCAATATGTGAAACTTCATACCTTATAAGCAACATTTACATATACTTTCAATTATCGTAGTCGCATTTAAAAATTTATGTTCGTAGATTCACAATACAAACATCCAGTTTTAAAAACAGATCATTTATTTTAATTATCAAATTATAGTAATCTTTATATGATTTTACTTCCAGAGGTAAATGTATTTTAAGAATATTATAAGCATGTAATTTGCATGTTCGTTAAAAGTCATTAAGATATTGCTAAATTAGTCTGTGACTATATATTCTTTGAATGAATTGGTTAATGTATGAATGAATACTTTATTGCAATTATTGGTGTAGTCCGGTGAAGCTGCTAAGGTCTTGCTAGGTTAATAGCTTAGTCAGTTCGAAAAAAGAATTAATAGTAAACGTTTAGATTTAAAACTATTCGACCACGCTCTCGATTGATTTCCTAACATTAATACGTTTTATTATGATTTGTAATGTGTAATTACAATTACAGTAACATAAAATTATTAAACAACATTTTATTATTTACATTTATTTACGGTTCTACATGTCAAATGCAAAAAAAAAACTAAACTTTTAATAAAAGAGTTTCACTCTTGTAAACTAGACCGTAATTACCAAGCTAAAAATTCTAAGAAAGTGATTCAAGATTTGGTGAATAAAAAGCCGATATTTATTAGGTTAACTTTCAGATAAAGTATATTTAATACACAAGCTTACAGATTGTTCCAGTCATTTTCACTGGATCAGCATCATTCGCGGAGTAACATGATGACGTATTGGAGCACTTAATTTATTTAAGATGTTGAGTCGCCATTAATGACGCCCTAGTAGTTTATATTAGTTTTAATAATCTGTTTTACTTAAGATATTAAGCCTGTAAATTAAGTTAAGGTTACTATGGAGCTGATATATTAAAAAAAAAGCTCCTAAATAAATAAATAAAAAAAAAATGATGACGTCTACATATCTACAAATAGACGTTATTTGACGGACGTCATTGTTACTGGATTGTACTAGGTATATAATTGAGGTTAAATAGGTTATTTGCTCAACCATTTCCAATTAAAAAAAACTTATCTATTTGGTATCATGATAAACATTTAATACTAGCAACCGTAAAAAGTCTTGGCTTCATACACGTCAATAAATAATATAAACTTACGATATGAAAATTAATGCCAATGAAAAATTACCATCGGCCCGAATGTAATTTCTTCGAGGGGAAGTATATTTACAATTCAATCAATTATTCTAAAAATGACTTTCTAGAAACATATTCACATAATTTAGCATTTTATAATAGCAGCGTATATTTATCCACTCAACAATTATACATAGACAATTCTATTTATAACATTTATTGAATGAATAATACATTCGTAAATGAAGAATCGGACTTAATCACATATATGTGGCCGTCTAGGAATAGTACGATTCATAAAAACTTGGCCGCAGTAATGTGGCGAGCCCCGTAATGGTAATTATAGCACCATTTTAGAAATTTTTGTTAACTCATCTATCAAGTTACTTGTTGAGTCGATACGATGATTCATCAGAGATTAAAGACCTCATAAAAATACCTTTGGGTATTTTCTACGTTACTTGCTGTATTAAAAGTAAGTGATTGATGATGTGTATACAAAACTGCCGACGACGCGTAACAAATACAGATGAACATAACAACAACTTGTATGTACAACTTTATCACCATATATTTTTGCATATAAATTATCTAAATATAAATATACATATATATATGTTAACGGTATATAAAAACACATTCGTAAAATATATACCTACATCTTTCATACAAAAAAAAACAGTTCAACAGAGGCGTCGGTTATAACCGGATGTTCCTCGCCAAATGCACAATCACACTAACACAAACTCTCACGAATTTTTCTCCCAACACTTTCACATCTTCCACTAATTATTATCCACTTTATCGGGCATCTTCAATTTGATTTACGTCGGGTTCTGCCACAGCTAAATTCGTACACTTTTTCTTTTAAACAAGGGACTTTTAGATTTATATATGTATGTATTATATAGATATGTACATCACACCGTTCCCACCTTATAATCCTACTGATGTTCTTTGTAATTTTTACCTACACTGATGTTCTAACAACGATTTGTATACGAAATATTAATTATCTCACTATAATGACCGAAATGAGTACATTATAATTACTTTTATTCTTAGATATACACGTTAGCGGTTAGGATTACTAAACATTATTTCAAACGAAATGTTTCACAAACTTAGAAAGTTGCAATTAAATATAAATTTTATTATAAGTAATTACAGTATGTCATTCACTTGCACTTTATAGATAAACCATCATTGCGGGTACGTAAATGTCCAGAATAGACATAAATTACATGAAATCGCAGTACAAGATTTCCGTATTGATAATGAAGGAACAGTCGTTAATATTTTAACGGATATTGATTAAGATGAACTTTTATGCGTGTTAAATAAATTTCTCGGATTTCAATGTAATAATTGTTTAATGAAAAATTATAAGAACTTGTGTATTGAATTTTAATATAAACGATTTCAACGCGCTCAATACGTTTTTATTATATTTTAATACTTTTTGAAAACATATTAATTATAGCCGGAATTGAAATCAATTATGTAACATTATAAAGAATAGTGTTAATTAATAATTTGTATTTAATTTTCAATAAGTTACAAAAAAGTTCAAAAAAATATTGGTCTATGCAAAAATAAGTGTCAAATATTTGAAAAAAAAAATAGAAAATTGTAAATTGTAATCTTTATATATAAATTTCTTATGTGCGTGTGTATATCACTGAACTCCTCCCAAACGCCTGGACCGATTTTGATGAAATTTTGCGTGCGTGTTCCAGTGGGTCCGAGAATGGTTTAGATTCACAATTGGACCTGGTAGGTGGCCTGCGGTTGAATTTTAGATTTTCTTTTATTATCAAGGCAGGACAAAGTCCGCCAGGTCCGCTAGTAAAATGTAAAGTTAGTATCTAATTAGAAACAACTAAACGAAATCGATCCCCCATTTTATATTACCAACTTAAGTATTGTTATCGCTTAAATATTGCTAGCATAAATTATGTTTTGTTTTATACATGAAAATCTATTTTTCTTATTGTGGTAATAATTCAGCACCTGCAGAATTGCTCGTTTTACGAGAATAGAAAAAAACACCCAGTTTTTAAACCTACTTTAATATTACATTATAGAGCGTTTCCTTCTGTGTTACTATAACGTATGTTCATAACGTCACGTTTATAAAAGCTTATATAAAATTAAACTATAGGAAAACAAATATAGTTATGTATAGAATTCATAAATTAAGCTTGTATTTAGAGTTAAGGGCCTAAACTCATCATCCAATCAATAGCAATGACGTTTGTATCTGAAAGTGCCTACAGCACGCAAAGGTAAATGTCGTGAGCAGAGAAAGTACATGATGGTGCATTAGTCCATTTGGAGTAACGTTGTGGTTAATTTTTTAAGATGACGTATATAATCATAGTATAAGCAAATTGAACTTGATTGGCTCGCTTCATAGATTTTTTATTGCTTGCATAACAAATAAAATTAGATTAAATTAGCATACAGTAAGATTTTATTAATTTTATTCAATTTCTATTTAAATATTTAGATACACAAACGTGATAAAAAAGGTGTGTGTTCGATTCACACACGATAGAAGTGAAACTTCAGTAAATTGACAAAAGAATGAGATGAATATATATAACAAGGGTAGGATAATTACAAAGTTTATTTGTTTAAAAACGGTGTACAATGTATACACACCGACATTTGCTCTTTCGCTCTGGTTTACTAATTACAGGCGACTATGCTTAGAAGACGAGTGTGGGGATGCTACGAAGCATGGCACAAAGAGGAGAGACCGGTAATATAAAATAGTATGTATATTTCTGTCTCATTCTCTGCCAGCTTCATCCTACACATTTTTGTATTTGTGTCTCTTACCTGTCGTTTTTTTCGTTGCCTCCGGTTTGAAATCAAAACGAAGGTTCACTTCGAAAAAGTACTTTATTCTAAGATACAATTACTTAATACTGATATTGCTACTAAAGTGTTCATATATAAAACCTCTCTTATGCCCGGCTTCTGAGGTACTTTAATTGTAGTTTCTCTGTTCAATAGCGTTGTCGGTTCGATACCATGTCAAATTCGTTGTCGTTGTGGAATGGGTTGCCCAGCTCGGTTTTTTCTCAGGACTATGACATGGGGCTCTTCAAGAAGGGACTGAAACGTGCTCTTCAAGGAAAGCAACACAACAGTGATGCCCTTGGTTTTGCAGTTGTCCATTGGCGACAGTAACCAATTACCATCAGGTAGGCCGTCTACCTGTTTGCTCCCTTTTGACATTAAAAAATACGTTTCTGAACACACAATCATACGATAAATGACAGCAAAACTCAATGGGACATTTGCCAGTCTATCTTATGAATAACTTTGTTGAGTCAATAACTATTCGTAGTTTACTCGGGCATTAGATGCTCAATTTCTATTGTAAATGGGATAGTACTTTATTGAAATAAACATATTACAAGAAGAAAAGCTGTAAAGAAAAAGCTATAAGAAAAAAAGAATTCTATATATAGTTATTATATAAAGTAGAAACATTCTCATGATGTCAAACCATGAAGCATCCTTTATCAAATGAATTGTATTAACTATATTTCAATACAGAATACAAACATCTGGCCAACTACGTGATCTTTCGTTCACTTTCCATAGTTGTCTCTTTCGGAGTCATCGTGCGAGTACTGCGTGTAATGCAACCGAACAGTAACCGTAACACAGTCGGCATTAAGAGTTGAGTATACACGTACATACAAATATATACGAACGCGTCACCATCGTCACCCCATCACACAGTACCGCAGTCTCCGAGTGAGTCATTATCAGAAATTCCGTTCGCGGTAACGTGAGAGCTACATCAAACAAATGATATATCTAGATTATACTACCAGCACAGTTATTTTTTAAATAAAACAACTAATCGCTGATTTGATGTTATTTAAAACTTTCTTTTTACTCTGTGAATCGAGATAATACCTAGGTATACAACTTACTAGGTCAGTGTAACCGTAATGGTTATTAATATATCTATCTTCTCGTAAAAAGAATAGGTATTTGTCTGTAATATTGCTCTTTCAACCTACATCCACCATGATAGATATAACGAATTCATGCATAAAATTAGTGAAATCAACTTTGGACAATAATATGCTCTATGGAACAAAAAACTTCATTAAGCATACAAACGTTGTTAGTCTTATTGAACATCATCTGATACGAAATGTATATAAGGGTTGTTGAGGTATGTATGCTTGGTACACATATATGTTTCAACAACTCATATATGTATGAATAGTTAGCTTAGCTTAGGTTAGCTCACATAGGTCGGGAATTGCATGTATCAGGCAACAGCCGAAGCCGAGGTGTGCCGCGAACCCTTGAGCTAGTTGTCAAAATAAAATCGGCTGAGTGCCTTAAGCGCTCGCCTTAGTAGTCCGGTGAAGCTGTTAAGGCCTTGATTGGTCAATAGCGTAGTCAGTTAAAAACTTATTGAACACCAAAACATGGTTTTGATAATAACAATTCCCTTGAAAAGAAAAATATTTCATATTTAATAAACACCTGTAAATCGTTCGTATATATATTATACATCTTATATATAAGATGTTAACTTGATATAAAGAAATATTATTATTTATTATACCCAGACAGAACCAATAAAATAATAATATATTATTCTAATAATCTATTATGTTTACTAGATTAGATATTATTTACTGAAACTTAAATTGATATCTTAAAATGCAAATTTATAATTAAATAAAAAGAAAGCTATGATTGTATAAATTTCACATATTTGTCTAGTGTAAACATAAATATAAGTAATGTTCACAGACAAGACTGGAAAGATTTTTGTGATATAACCACAACAAATGGACATATTAACATTTTATAACTTTTTTAAAGTATTGGTTCCGAATGCCCCTGCAATAATATACTATGTATGCTTCTTGATGTCAATTTATTTGAAGAAAGTACCGAAAGCAATACTTGACCAACATTTATTTATTTTTGTACCGCTTCACTAACATACCTATCTGCATATTATGAACTAAGATTCTAAAGCAGTTTTGGAATTAGGATTTTATTTTACGATTTTTGTCCCTCCTCTTCGTTCAGCTCGTGCTGTGTGGCGAATGTCTTAACATATTTTCATTACCTATGAATCGAGTTAAAATTGATTTCGAAATAAATGTTCTCTCGCGAAACTCATAAGGCCCGCCCATATTTATACCGAGACACATGCTTCACAAGATATCGAATTATAGCTGATCAGTTAAAAAAAAAAAAACTTTAGGGAAGGAAATAATTCTTTAAAAGCATTCCACTGAGCAAAGAAGTTTATACTATTTTATAACTTACTTTTTAAACGTATTTATAAAAATAAAACTAACCTGATGTCTTGCCAGACCGCTAAGTGGTAGATAATTTGGGTAATAATTATGTATATTGGTAGTAATCATTATTGATTCCTCATACTTAGTCATGGTAGAAGTTATACGAACGGTTTGTTACGAGATTTGAAATGGAGATTAGCCGGTTTGAGACTTCACTTGAAGACTGTAATATGTGCGCTACAAATAACAAGAATCTGATGTGAATACAAATTACATGTCTGCATTACCTATGTTTTTCCAAAGTGATAATATATACAATACTGTGAATGAAGAATATAAAATCACAATAATAAAAAAAAACAATTTGAAACCATAAAGTATATTTGAAACTTTCCAATAATCCAAATACTACGAATAATGACTGTGAAAATAATCCGATAACATTTATAGATGCACTTTTACTGAGTTTATGTTATTATTCTTAGCTGAATTGATAAAGGTTTTTATTTTTAGTTTCCAATGCGGAACAATAGCGGTCGAATAATACTGCGTACGGTATGTCGTGTGATCATTTTGCCACGATAATAGAGCAATACAAGGCGTGGGCGCAACTACGGTGCCGCGCGAACCGGATCTAGGTTCGTGATAAATCAACCAACGAGAGAACCACGATTCTTGTCCCCCGAACTCCATACCCCCTCAAATACACCGAACACTTGACCAAACTCAATATATAGATATTTTTATTGTATTATTTGTGTAGTAAACCAATTTATATTCAATTGGCGAAATGTAGACTTATAAACTCATATCTGAATCTATAAGCCCTAACACAAATTATTTCTGTTACAGTTTATATAACCTGTGTGGGGCTAATGTGTTATTACTTAGACAACTCTATTGTATATATTCTATAAGGTTATATGCTTGTATATGTCATTTACTAATATAAAAAAGTGTGTGTACTTATGTACACGCGTTAGAAAGTATACTTCTTTGGCGTAACAAGATAAAAATCTTTTCAAAAATGTTATCTTTCGCCTTATTCTACGATTGTAGAAAAAACGACATTAACAATAGAAAAAAGGTATTTAATACATTGAAAGTTTTAATACAAAGAACAACAAATACAAAGAAACAAAATGTTGACTATAGTTAACTTCAGGAAGGGTGTCGGTTTTTTGTGACGGTGTGCGCGCGCATCGTAAAAATTTACTCTCATCATTTTTCCCTAACGCGCCAAAAGAAGTATAACTTCAATATTGTATAAAGATACAAATATTTCTAAATAACCACACAACCTCTGTATATTTTCGCATGAGTTTGAAAGTTGATGTATGACAAATTTTATTGCCGAAACGGTAGCCACGCATGCAATTACAATCCATAGGAGATGTACAATATCATGCGATTAAGATCGATTCATAAGCAAATATTTGAATATTGGTATTTCCAAAGAAGAAAGTTATATTAAGGTTTTTCGTGTAAAATAACAATAAACAATTGTATGCACTATAAATGGCGTGAATTCTTTTAATAGACTATTCTCAACTGGTATTTAATTATACAGGATTCGTAACAGTTAATAGTTTTGTTAACATCCGAAGTGTATTACGCAAATATGCATCCCGTCAATATAATGTCGTTATTTAGAAGCTCATGAATAACGGCGAGGTAATGTGTTCCGTGGAAGTCTCACGTCGCGTAGCATCGCGTCGGGCAGGCCGCGGCTGGCACAGTCGCGCGGCCACTGCACTCGCTTCGATTTCACTTTTATTAGCAATCTACTTAATTGGATACCACTGCACTATGGCGGTTTTATCATTCTGCAGATTCATCTGGGACGCATTTATAACATTCCAATAATAACAGAACACGTTGAAATCTTCAAAATCCATTACCAAATAAGAATGCCATATTTGTTAATGATTTACTTAAATATAAGATACCTGTTTATATAAAGACATACTTTCTGCAAAGAAAAACCATTGCGGTTAAAAAAAAAACAACCAAAAATATTATTTATGCACGTCCCCAAGACAAATGCTCTGGTTTATAAGTTAAGAACTGAAGGTCAGCCGGACAGCTCGAAAAGTATAAGATAAATTAAAATTTAATTTATACCTAAAACTGCTCGTAATCCCACGCTCGAGAGCTTGATTAAATGACATTAATGGAGTTTTTGTTGCGTGGCACGGCACTCTGGTAAAACATCATTCACAGCAGTACTAGTAGGCTTGTTTACCGTTTATTGATAACCCTGAAGTGTAAAATCACAACTGGTATTCTTTACTTATTACCATTTAGTTTACAAATAAAACTGCTTTAATATAACGCATATTTCAATCTACACGAGAAAGTGTATCAAAGAATCTGCTTTGTTCATTTTAATGGCATATATTTTTTTAATAATTTTTTTTAAATATAACAAAGAATACAATGCACAGATTGTATCTTCGACCGTTGTATCAGAAACATAATTAAATGCCTTAAAAACACATTACTACAACCACACGACTTAAAACATTTATGCTACTTTATCTTTAAAACATAAAATTCTATTTTACAAGAAATCTTAATTATATAAAAACCAAATCCAAACTTAGATAATGATATTAATGTAACCTACCACAACCATGTAAGGTAAAGTTGTTCAACAAGTTTTGGGATTCTTCAATTATAATTCTAAAGGCTTAGAACATCTCGTCGGATGTAACATTAGTATCCGAAATCATAGCACGTGTAAGCGAAATACAACGAACATTATTCGTCCGTGATGTCACGATTGTAACAAAAAAAAACATGCTTCTAAAAAACTAGTATTTCTGCACAATTTTCCAGCATATTTTGGTAAATATATATTACAGGAAACGAGCTACAAGGACGTCTGAGACGCCGCCTGCATGATTTAATACTACCTTATATCTCATTCAAATCACGTATGCACTAGAAGCTTTAGGTATCAAAAAACAGATTGCTGCTGTATTGAAAATAGACCTTAGCTCAGTCACATAACATATGCTCTACAGTATAGAAATAAGAATAGCCAAAGATTATAAAGTTTAATGATATAAAGTGATTCGATTTTTTTTTGGTTTTCGGAAGGTTACAAACTGACCGGTCACTTACGACTCTAACATGAAATACAACAATTGACGTCAGTACATATCGAAATTATCAACTCATCATCTTCTTACCCTTATCCCACCTAAGTAGGGTCGGCACAGAATGTTTTCCTTTTCCACGCTCACCTATCAGATGTCATCTCGGTATTCACACATTTTACACACATATCATTTTTCACACAATCCAACCATACCTTTTTCGGTCTTCCTCTACTCTGATATCCATCGACCGTCATACTCAAAGCTTTTCTAGTTACATGGTCTTCATCTCTCTTCATGACATGCCCATACCATGCTAACCTATTACTCCTTAACTTATCTGTTACTGGTGCTATTTTCAAACTTCCTCTGATATATTCATTCCTAATCTTATCCATTCTAGTTACACCACACATCCACATTAACATTCGCATCTCTGCCACATGTAGTTTTCTCTCATCCGTCTCTCTAGTCGCCCAACACTC
>MU160548.1:0-30655 GCA_015888305.1 Antheraea pernyi | reverse complement strand
AAAAACATGCTTCTAAAAAACTAGTATTTCTGCACAATTTTCCAGCATATTTTGGTAAATATATATTACAGGAAACGAGCTACAAGGACGTCTGAGACGCTGCCTGCATGATTTAATACTACCTTATATCTCATTCAAATCACGTATGCACTAGAAGCTTTAGGTATCGAAAAACAGATTGCTGCTGTATTGAAAATAGACCTTAGCTCAGTCACATAACATATGCTCTACAGTATAGAAATAAGAATAGCCAAAGATTATAAAGTTTAATGATATAAAGTGATTCGATTTTTTTTTGGTTTTCGGAAGGTTACAAACTGACCGGTCACTTACGACTCTAACATGAAATACAACAATTGACGTCAGTACATATCGAAATTATCAACTCATCATCTTCTTACCCTTATCCCACCTAAGTAGGGTCGGCACAGAATGTTTTCCTTTTCCACGCTCACCTATCAGATGTCATCTCGGTATTCACACATTTTACACACATATCATTTTTCACACAATCCAACCATACCTTTTTCGGTCTTCCTCTACTCTGATATCCATCGACCGTCATACTCAAAGCTTTTCTAGTTACATGGTCTTCATCTCTCTTCATGACATGCCCATACCATGCTAACCTATTACTCCTTAACTTCTCTGTTACTGGTGCTAATTTCAAATTTCCGCTGATATATTCATTCCTAATCTTATCCATTCTAGTTACACCACACATCCACCTTAACATTCGCATCTCTACCACATGTAGTTTTCTCTCATCCGTTTCTCTCGTCGCCCAGCACTCGGATGCGTACAACGTTACTGGTCTTATAATAATTTTATACACCTTCCCTTTGAGTTTCAAAGGCATTCGTGGGTCACAAGCCACAATTCAAAATTATCAACTCTGGGAAATAAAATACAAAAATATATACACGTAAGGTTAATTCAATTAAAATAGTTCAGTCCACAAACACATTGTAAGTACATTTAATACTTGTTTATATATCGCTACGTTCTTAGTATTGTTATGCTATTTGGTTATTGCCCGCCGAATGTAGGTAGTAATTTAGCTGTTTAATTTCCGCCTCTGAGTGTCCCTGAAGGACGTTTGAAATGTCATTATCTCAATCGGCGCGTGATATCGGTGAGTTATTAATATAAAGTTTCTTGTGTTCATTTCAATGAAATAGTTTTATGTTTAGGCCATATTCAATAGACTTACTCCGTTTTCCTATTTAACTCACAACGCGTTTTTTCATCATCTATTTTTATTCTTTTTTTTATATAATATAAATAATATTTAAATACTATAAATGTTAATGTGATGTAGTTATAATATAATTATTGTTAATTAAAGAAGAAACTGGCTACTACTATAAGTAGTTCCAATAAGAATCGTAACACCGATCCATCCAGCTAATATAACTCTAACAACCTGATGTTAGATGTAATGTCTCCTAATTTTCCAGTACTTATCTATGCTTTATTATGCGTATTGCAAGTAATAAGAGACACGATGTCGCCTCTACTAATATATATAAATGAAAATCAACTTCCGAATATATGTAAACACGTCGCTTCAGAACGACCACTTCTATTGTTTCCTTGTAATTAACAAGACAAGAATTATATAAAAGACAATGTTATGAAAAACTTACAGAAAAATGAAAAAATACGTTTCAAATCTCCATATAAATAATGAGTAAGTAACACAGAACACAGTAGGGAGATCTTAAAAAATAGCGACATTCATTTGTTTACTTGCTATTTTATTTAATTAAATGGTCGTACTGTGAGGACAAGGTTTGGTCCTATTTTCTTCCTCAGTACACCCCATAGAGTAAGAAAGCTGCAAGCAGTCTGAATGTTTACAATTCTATGGTACACCAGTATGAAGCCGAAGTGAGCAAAGTGTATCAATAGTTTGAAATATTTTTGTTCATTCAAATATATATATATATATATAGGCTCTTGCCTTACCAGATGCTTGATATCGGATATACACCGATCGATCTCGAAACGCAATATACCTAAGTAAGCCACTATGATGGGAATCGGCTGAGTACCTTAAGCGCTCGCCTTAGTAGTCCGGTGAAGCTGTTAAGATCTTGCTATGTAAATAGTAATAGTAGCGTAATCAGTTCGAAAAAATAAAACACTATGATGGGCATTACGCCTGTATGGAGATCGAGAACACGTCGGACACAATTACTACCCAGTAAGTATCTTAAACTTTGTTATAATATATTATAGATATTATATGGCCTTTGCCCATAATCTCATCTGATATTAAATGGCGATGTGATTTAATATGGTAAACACGTGGAACCTAGAGGAGGACTGGATTTCAAGTGTAGCTGGTGACAGGTGTTTGGTGACTGAAAAACTTGCGGGTAGTAGCTAGCCAGGCCTAGTTAGAAAAATCCCTATCGCTATGTTATGGTTTGATCACTGTATTTTCCTTTACCGAAAGTTTCGACTCAGTTGCGAGGATTCCAAAATACGTCGATCGACGCGATGTCCGAATACGCTATCAAAGAAGTATTCATCGCTTCAAAATCCAGCCTATAATCAAACGCTACAGCTGAGGATTGCGTTGGAATAGCTTCTATGCCAGTATATATAGTAAACCAGTCCTCGCGCCGTAATACAGCAGTATTAGCACCGTTGCTTTGTGGCAGAAAATGTTTTAAAATACAATTTATCGAAATGTAACCGTCCATATTCCTGTATAAGTTACATATGTGCTTTAGTAACAAAGAGATACGCAAAATAACTAAAGTAAAGTTAATATAACATATCGTTATCAATTAATATGTAACCTAAAGCTACTATGCCGATTATCAATTACATTCAGGTGCCTCGATGGCACGATTATTTAAATAAACAAGTTTTTGTTACTCTAAATTGAAAACAAAAAGTGAATTGAGTCTGTAAAATTAGTCCACTTCCTCTGAAAGTATGTACGATACGATCTATGAATAAGCAGCGGCCACCATCCGACGTAGATCTATCGTCGTTCGTCATTGTAATGTCAACGTGCAAATACGAAGGCGAGATAATGAATAAAGTTAATTTTTTTTTGGTCGCCCAAGTGAAATTAAACGAGAACAAATTAGCGACTAATATACCTATTAGTAAATTAATTTTAGTTTGTAATTGCCTTGTCGCGTTTTATATAATTTTACAGCATATGCTGGTCTGTTCCCAGCCAATGGTCAATAATTAATTAATGAAAAGACAAACCGGAACTATTTATATGTCCGACGATCATGACTTTCACTTGCACTCTATCATCGAATATTCCAACAACAAACCAGTTCTTGGTTCTGAGACAAGTTAGAACTTTTGCTGCAACTTTATAATCAAATTTTACAATAAAGCGTAGTTTTAATGTACGAATAATGTAATAAATATACGAAGATATCTTTAATATTTATGTATTCGGATTTTATTGTAATGAAACACAGTCATAAATTTCAAATTACAAATTATAATCACTAGCTGTGTGTCTGATGGGTTTTTCCATTGGCAGCATCTCAGGAAATCTAGAATTTAATTGTACCATAGGGGATGAAATTCCGAGAATAATTTATTACTGGTCATTTAGGCTAAATAGGGAGTTTCTGTGCACATCTTTATGGACTTCGAAACCTACTAATTTAAGCTTTGCATTGTTTGTAACTCAGCTTTAAGTATTTTATAAAGATACTAGCTAACCCATGCAACTTCGTCTGCATCGAATCGGTTATGTAATTATTTACGACATCACATTAGAAACCTCAAAAATAACAGTATTTCTCCACTATTTAATGGATGTTATTATACATATAAACCTTCCTCTTCAATCACTCTATCTATTAAAAAAACCGCATCAAAATCCGTTGTGTAGTTTTAAAGATTGAATTACATAGGGATATAGAGACAGAGAAAGCGACTTTGTTTTATACTATGTAGTGATTTACCGAATTGACATTTGGATCAGCCTTTTCATTATATTTAGGTGTAACCATAATCTTCATTTTTAAATTCTCATGTTGTATCTAGTTTTGTGTATACTAACTTTTTTTTTATTTCATAGCAGGCAAACGAACAGGTGTGTCACCTGATGTTAAGTAGATACTTAACATAGACACATAGTACCTAGACACTAACAACACCAGGGGAGTTGAAAGTGCGTTGCCAGCCTGTGTTTGGGGGAAGGGGAGGGAGGGTGGGGGAGAGGAGCAACAATGCAAGCACTGTCACTTCACGTCGCTTTTCTATGAGATTATTATTATACGGGGTATTACCCCGGGCGAGCCGACCCATTCATGCTGAAACCAGAAATCGTTTCAGCGTGGCTCTGCCACCAGCAACCGTACCTAGCCTATATTATTATTATTAAATACTATTTACCTATCATATATGCTTTCTTTTTCAGTCTTGTTTTGGTAAACTTTAAAAAATACATATATGTTTTTCCTCGGTATTTTACAAAGCGAGACTATTCTGACGGAGTTATTTAAATACACTGTATAATTTTATGACCAAAATATCTTTTAACATTCTTAATCACTAAGTGTTTAAAGAATGAAATAAAAATAAATAATTGCTAGGAAATGTAAAACGTACTGTTCTCATTATTTTATTCGACGAATCAACTACAAACTAGTTTGTGACATAGATAGCGACTAGATGGACTTTTTTTTGTATTTTTTATCAAAGGCTTGGTTTTTTCTACGTCTTCGCCGTCGTGGAATTAAAAGCCTGCACGTGGTCGGCGTCTATTTTATCTTTAACTAATCTCATTTGTGATATTCTTTAGTTAAATTGATTATAGTACATTATAATATATATATATTTTATATCACAGGAGGTAAACGAACAGGTTGGTCAACTGATGTTAAGTGATCACCACCGTCCATAGACACTTGCAACATTAGGGTAGTCGCAAGTGCGTTGCCAGCCTGTGTTGGGGGGGAGGAAGAGAAGGGGAAAGAGGATGGGGGTGGATCTCCGGCACTCTCACTGACCGAACAAAACGCAACAATGCAAGTACTGTTACTTCACGTCGGTTTTCTATGAGAGGGTGGTGCTACCCCGGGCGAGCCGACCCATTCATGTTGAAACCAGTAATAGCTTCAGCATGCCTCTACCATAAATCATAAATATTATCTGATTGAAAATGTAGTATAAGATTCACTTACTAAATGAAGAATAATAGATAATAAATACTAATCATTAAGTAAGGAATAGAAATTTCCATATAATTTAAAGAAGCTTATGTAAAGTAAATTTACTTGGTATAAAATGTAGTCGTACCGAATACATGTTAATTTGTTGCGGAATCTGAGAGCAATAACCGACAGCATTGCTAGCGGTATTCGGCTGTTTCTTCCACTCTAATATTCGACAAAAATAAGCGTCCGATGATGATGTTTGTATGTGTGTATACGCTACTACAAAGATAATTTACATGTTCATTTGCTTTGAACATATTTCGACGTATAAAGTTAATGTACACATAGATTAGTCATGGTGTGACATTAAAGTTAGTAAATTCGCCGAGTCAAATTTTAAACTTTTAATACAACATTGAATAATTGTAAAAAGTACCTAAAGTTTACACATTCCTTTAATTGTTTAGTAAACGATTGGCGATGGCGAAAGTGGAGCGGTAGGGTTTTACAGCCTGACTGGGTCGCCACCACCATGTATATTGCGAAAAAGCCCGTCATAGTAATTTGCTTCTGCGGGTCGCGTTACGGGATCAGCCTGTGCATATCCAGCTTTTCGCAGGCCGGCATGACAGTGGCGGCAACCGGCGATATATAGTGTGTCACTCGGTGGTCGCCATTGTTTTTGGATTGTACTGTGCTTACCATATGGCATAGTGCAGTCATTTTGTCGTGCTCCAATAAAAGAAAACAATGATCGAAAGACAGAGACCACTTAAATTACCTCCTCTTTTGAAACTATCTAAAATGAACACATTATTTTATTGTAATTCGAATTTTAGTCACTCAGTTTCTTGCATTATTATAGGAGATATTAATTTTATTTGCTTCATGTCTTGTGAGTTTGATCGTTTGGTTTCTTTTCTACCTTCCGTTTCGAAGAACTAAAATTATGTAGCTATGAATTACAACAAATATTCATTTTAATTTAACAAAAGCCAAAGCCTACATAATAATCTAAAAACCAAAAGTTATGTAATGCAGTAAAAAATGTATTTTTAAATGTATTGTCAATTCCATATAATTATAAGTATTCAAGTTATAAATTAGTAATTCTCAGCTTCATGCTGACATACAAAATTGTACGAGTAACTTGTTTTCTGGCAGTGAATAAATTTGTCATGTATGACTTAATTTGTGTTAGTTTAATGCCAGTTTGCGTAGTTATTATTATTATTATCTTTACTAATTAATATTATTAATGTGAATGTCTGTTTGCTTGTTTGTTTATTACGCTTTTATAAGTTAACCGACCATCATTCATTTTTGTACACACGTTGTCAGGTGAACACAAAAAGGCATAGGGTACCGTACCTATCATCGAAAAGAAATATGCTAATCCCGAGTGATAGATCAAACCTAAATCTGAGCAAAACAGTGAGAAAATGTTAGTTATTTGTAAATATTCGTTCATAACTTCTAAAAGTATGGAGAAATAGTAAAGGTATATTAATATGATATTAGTTTTCATTTACTCACTATTTTTCTCATTTACTTATTCACTCATCATTTAAACCATTTATAAACGAAAATAAACATTTTCAACATTTAATTAATATTAGAGTAAAGAGTTAAAACAAAAAAGTAGTTTAATCATATATTTTTTCAGAGTCAAAGGTTAATCGTTGTAATGTGACAAGGACAAACACTTTCTGCGCAGGAGTTCGTCTCGGTCGAACGCGCACCAACCTTCCGCCTAGCGCCTCGTCCGACTCGCCAGAAAGACACACAGTACACATTAAGGGTCAAGGTGTCTTGCCAATTTCATTTTCACGCTTAGAAGTAATCCTAGAGTGACACAGTCGAGGTAAAGTTTCGCTTGTTTTATAACACCTTAAAGTGCAAACATTTTGTCTATGCAATACACGTGATAATTATATTTAAGCGTTCCACGAAATTACTTATAGCGTTTAATGATGAAACTTGCTTATAGAAAAAAAGACTATTATGTAAACTCATTGATTATGCACTCTTAAGAGGATACCACTAAATTGTATAGATACATACTTCTTTTAAAAATTTTTGTAAAGTTTAAATTCTGATAATAAACCCAATCAACAGTAATGTTTATATAACGGATGAAATAGAACATTTATATATTCATTTGAAGCGCTAGAAGTAATACACATCTATGTACGATAATAATACGTCTAGAAACACATTACAATAGTCAAAGATGCACACAACAAACAATATTTTTCCTTAAACGGTATTGAATTTAACCAGATTGATTAAAGATTATGATATCATATATAATTAAAGATATTAAACTAATGAAAGATAGTACCAAGTTATCAATATTAAATCTTTATTTCTCAAATTGTAAGTTTAATTTGATACATCAGATTTCCTAATTTAAATATTAATAATGTAATAAAAAAATGTATTTATTTTGTAAAAACAAAAAAACGTACCTGTATGTAACCACGAATGAAAAAACTCAAGTTAAAAAAAATATAGCATCCAATTAGCTTATGTACTGTTAGATATACTGGAAGACAAATAATAACATATCTTTTGTCAATATACATGTATATAATCAAATAACATAAGAAAATGCTTCTATTTATATTCTGCAATAAATCGCTGAGAGAACTAGTTGAACATTTTCAGTTTAAAATAATTGTACTAATTATATTAATGTCATTCAAAACACGCAAAAAGTATATTTAATTCCATCCAATGCTCTTATTAGCTTTTTAATTCTTATAACAACTCTCCTAATTAACAGCATGCACGTAGAGTATATTCGTATCAGAAATTGTTGCCTTCGGTGTTTTAATTAATTGTAATAATCAGTTGGAAGTATTTGATGATTTGACATGATTGTAATCATGGATTACACATAACCGTACAGATTCAATCACACTGATGCTGATTATCGCAAATTTAATTGGTTAATAGAATTTCTGGATCTAATAGGACTTCGTGGTGAATTTCTTTTTCAAACTGATTATACGTTATTGGCCTGATGCGCCTTTGCATCTTCACTGGACTAATCCTCGTGGGGCCGTAGTTATAGGTCTTACCATAGAGCCGAGAGCTCACAGATTAGATTTTCCCGCATGACTGAATTCGTGTGATGAGCATAATTCTTATTTCATTCGTTTGTTAAATATTTATACGCGCAGGTAAATTTATAATCTGTGTACTACAACATATAACAAGCTATACTTAGTTTGATAATTAAATGGCTCTATGTAATATTGTGTCCTCATTTTTAACTAAATTTAAAATAAAAAAAACCGATTCGAATTTATATCCAGTCTACATGATTGACAATAATATGTGCTTTGTTCAGTACAAAAAAAGGAATTCGACTAATAGCAAGATGTAAAAAAGGTCAAACAAAAAAAGAAAACTATTATCAATAACAAAATGACAAGCAGTTCTGTTGAAAACGTATCTCCTAAATCCTTTTGTAAGTTTTCCTCATTCTATCAAAGATTTAGAATCAACGATAACACCCGTCATCACGATTTTTGGGTCTAACTTCTACATGTTAAATTTTGGTTTCTCCTACGACAAAAATAAGGAAAAAACATTTTTTTCCGATTAAAGTTTGCATTTGTAGAAACTAGAACAATTTTTCAATTTTTCGGCAAAAATGTATGATTTTTATTTTTTTTCAACACTTCCACTGTAAATTATAATTAGAAAACATTTTTTTAGATACAAGAGTCTTTTTTATTCAAGATTTATGATTAACAATAACATATAGATGTAATGTACAGGAAACTAATGTCTAAAAGTGAATATTTTTTGTATTTCTTTTATGCTCGTATGAGCTCTCTCGTATTAAACCCCAAATGTAATCTCCCATCATATTCTCGTTGTACTGCACTTGATATCGCCGTTCAAAGTCCATCACATCTTGGTGAAAACGTTCTACTTGTTCCTCGGAGTAGGCCCCCATGTTCTCTTTAAATTCATTCAGATGTAGTAGTAATCTTTTGTTTATGAAAGAAATTAAATCATACTTATCGTCGTAAATCAGACCAAAGCAAACTTTATGAACTAAATATGAATATTTCAGTGTTTTTCAATGTCTAGAATCAGAATTTAAGTAAGAGAACAGAAACCCAAAAAATTTTTTTTTTGTTGACCTGTGTAATGTATAGTGAAAAATAGTTTTACTTATTCAAAAATTTATCAAATCGAAAACAGAAATAAAAGAACATAAAGCTATATATTTTGTAGTCGAAAATATATCGTGTTACTGGCTGACTCGGTCTGCGTTATTTATTACCTTGAATGTAAAAGTATACTAGTATAAAATAGTTTTTTTTTCGAATTGACTACTCTATTGACCTAGGAAGGTCTTAACAGCTTCACCGGACTACGAAGGCGAGCGAGTAAGGCACTCAGAAAAAAATGAAGTCGCTTCCGTTGTTTGTTTGCTTAGATCTTTTAAACTATTCAACGGATTATAATACAGTATTAGCAATAGATAGAGTGATTCAAGAGGAAGTTTTATATGTATACTACATACATATTACAGTACAGAAGAGCTGAAAAATGCAAAGATTTGTAATGTGATGTAGTAACAACTTCGTCTTGAATCACTCTATTTATTGCTAATACTGTATTATAATCAGTTGAATAGTTTAAAAGATCTAAGCAAACAAACAACGGAAGCGACTTCATTTTTTTCTGAGTGCCTTACTCGCTCGCCTTCGTAGTCCGGTGAAGCTGTTAAGACCTTCCTAGGTCAATAGAGTAGTCAGTTAAAAAAAAAACCATTTTATACTAGTGTACTTTTACATTCAAGATAATAAATAACGCAGACGGAGTCAGCCAGTAACACGATATATTTTCGACTACAAAATATATAGCTTTCTGTTCTTTTATTTCTGTTTTCGATTTTGTGCGATGAAATCGCAAACGCTGGCTAAATCTTACGAGATAGTTCAAATTAATGTAGTACGGAATTGTATATCTTAAATATCTATATTGCACCCGTGCGAAGTTGGGGCAGATCGCTAGTTGCCTATAAAATATATGTATGTAATACTGCACTTTGACATTAACATTTCATTTTATTTGCATCTATGTTTCTATTATAGTTTTCATATTTTGTATTTATATAATGGTTTATTATATCTAATATTATATTATTACTGTGAAGAATCTGAAACCACGAATCCTAAAAAAAAATGGCAATATAGCATGCAAACCATAATCTGGAAGAACTTGGTTTTTAACCGGAACGAACAATTTTAAGGTTAAAAGAGCCCATCAGACTTCGTAACTATTCGTAATCATACATACAGTGGTACAACAAAATAATCCCAAGGAGGGTTGATGTCAGGCAGGCGGCCGATCGTAAAAATTAAGCCAAATCATATACCACAACATGAGAAACATGTTGTACCGACCCTACTTATGTGGGATAAGGGTAAGAAGAAGAAAGTATGTAATACTGCACTTCTTTTTCACCACTTGCCGCACTCTTCCACCACAAGAGAACACATATCACTGAAGTTCTTATACAAATCATAGTTACTCAAAGCTTTAACAACTTTATAATAAATGAAGATATCGTCATACAATTTTTAGAAAAAGACCAGAACAAAAATATGATAGAAATCTATCGAATAGTCTTTAGTTGATACACGCATGATAGCAGATGTCGATGTCAGATTTTATTCGTAATCATATGTACGTATTAAAAACTGGTTCTGTGTATAAGTCTGATGACAAATTGTAAAAAAAAGAATATGACATTATGTATTTTCTAGTTAAGAATATGTAATAACAATGTCCATTTGAATCCGACTGTTCAGACTTGATATTCATTATTGTAATGATCATTGTTATGAGAATAACACTTTTGTTTTTGTACAAAAATTATGAAAATTCTTACTCGACATACTACCATAGTGACTCAGTGGACAATGTTTCAAAATCGGACATTATCTATACCGACATTTATTTCTCGATATACGTTTCGAAATTTCGTTAAAACGCGTCATCTATATAAATAAAGTTGCATATTGCTATATTTGCTATATAAACTATGCTATATAAACTGCAAACACCGTTCAACCGATCATACCGAAAATTGGTAAACAAAAGTTAAGGTTTTTATATTATAATTTTACTGTAACTCGTCATTAACTGGCGATAAATAGTATTTAGTTTCATACTGTAATTTGTCGCGAACAAATTCATAGACGGTTGCTAGTACTTGTTTTTTTTTTATATATTATAGGAGGAAAACAAACAGACGGGTCACCTGATGTTAAGTGATAAACACTTGCAGCATCAGGAGAGTCGCAAGTGCGTTGCCAGCTTGTGTTTGGGGGGAGGGGGCAGAGGGAACGAGGAGGGGTGGGAAAGGGAATTGGGCTTCCAGCGCTCTCACTGATTGGAGAAAACGCAACAATACAAGCAAACACACACACGTAAAAAACATCGATATATGGATTCAGATATCGCACTAATCCGATATATCGGATCATTCAGTATCGATAAAAATACTATTGTGTTTATTTTTATATATTGAACATCGAAAAGTTACACAACGATGGTACCCTAGACTTACTGATTTACTAGCAGAACCAAGTAGTCGGTCAAAATTGAGAAAAATGTAAACTGTGGTTACAACTTTGTGTTATTAATCGATAATTTGATCGATATTTTTTTCCACGTAAACAATCCAATGCATGCTATCAATTAACCAAAATCTCGGACTCGTTACTTTTATATAACGGAGATGAATGAATTTCTGCTCATTTGATCCAAAGTAGTAACATTATTTACTTTTACTTGAATATTTGATAACGCTCACGTATCTCTGCCCGCGACTGACCCGTTTTTTATTGATTCTGTTTCCTCAATTGAAATGAAATAATTCTTAAGAAACTGAAAACCGTTGCGAATTGTAAATTCAGTTTGTCAGAATAGATTAAATTACATTTACGAATGAATGAGTAATGTCCAGGTAATACTCAACATCTATAATGTAAAATCGTTTCATAACCTAAAATCATCGTCTAATTTAATGTAAAAATTTAAATTATTATTGTGATATTTACCAGTTATGGCATTATCTAGAATACAGATATATTGCAGTATATTATTGAGGTTTGATAAGTGGAAATTTTTAATTTCCCAAATGTCTAGAACATTTAGAACGGTTAGAACATTTGATTTCTTAGATTCAAGCTACTAGATTCAAATATCTAATCCATTTTTTAAATTCTCATTTCAAGTAAATAATAACTATAAATAGAAATTATAGTATAATACTAAGTTTCAATTATTCCGTTGGAATTGAAAGAAATTAGAATCTGTACAGAGTTTGACAAAATAAAGGCTGTACAGGGATGTATACTAACTCACACACAATATAATACTCTCCTATAATATCTTAATAAGAAGTTTACATTAATTTATAATTTAGTAACTATATTACTAGCGGACCTGGTGGACGCCGTACTGCCATGATAATAAAAAAAAAGTGCGTGCGTACAAAGTACACATGTCAGAAGTGAAACTTCTTTGGCGAACTAATTTATAAGTCTTGTTTATATTTACACAAACAAAAAAAGAATAAAAAGTTTTTTAATTTATTTAATCTGCGTTTACTGCAAATGACGTCACTTCCGGTGCATACCTGCGTGACGTTACATCTGTAAAAATTTTACCCTCATGCGCCTAAAGAAGTTTCACTTCAAAAACCTTGGATGAGAATGGAAATATGGATCACTTTATCTACAAGTGCAAACCAAAAGAAAATTCGTTCAGTAATTTTGGAGTTTATCACCAACATACAGACGGACGTGGCAGAAGACTTTGTTTTATACTATGTAGTGATATAAACTTGAAAGAAATAGAGAGATAGGGGAACTTATAAACTTTACTTCCAGTTCAAAATTTATTTCTTTACTTATACCAGAATGAAATTAATAGATTCCAATTAATTTTAATAACATTACTTCACTTTATTGTTTAGAATGCTAATTGGGTTCACATTTGGATATAGTAAGTATCATATAATTACTATAATTACATAGTATAACACAAAGTCCTCTGTCTGTCTATACGTTTGTTCACAATAAACATAAAAAATATTAAACGGATTTTCATGCAGTTTTCACCAGTAGATACAGTGATTCATAAGGAAGGTTTAGTTATATAATTTGTCAAGGTTTTTTATTGTCCGGGCGGGAAAACGTCCGCCGGGCGCGCTTGTTCAGTATAAAGGACAAGTCATACACGAAAAATCGCGTTATTTCATTAAACCTTGTGTACGCCTATGAAATACCAGTTACTATGTTCGTGTTTTAATATATCCTACATCATTCCGACCTCAGTTTTCAGTTAAGTGAAATAAGTTTCATAATCACATTCTCAGTTATAGGGATGGCTTCCTGCAAACTTATTTACAAAATTTAAACAGTTCATAATAGTGTCGTAGATTGTGTAATTATTCACACATTTGTTATCAACTTTACCTCTTTGTAAAATTAATATAATCATAGATTAGTATAAGGAAATAACGTTATTCAATGTAATCCGAAACACGTCGAAATTTAAGTTCCCAGAAGGTGGTTCCAATCCTCATGAACGTTTGTAACTTTTATAAACAATGCGCATTGTTACAGATAAAAGTAAAATGCACAAAAATTTCAATCAAAAAGTTAATATATTTTTTTAAGAATTAACCGGTACTAATTGTAAACTGATATAAAGGATAAAAAAAGTAATCATTACTTATACCGTGCAGTTTAATATAAATGAATCATTAGCGTTATTCAAATAAAACAGATTATACGCCCCAATGTCATTTAAAAAACGTTTATTTAAATAAAACTATATATTTCAAAAAGTGTGTACACAGATAAAACTATATTTTCAACTCCTATATCTTTTAATGTTTCTATTTTGGCACGTAATCACGTTTCGAACAAACCCGAGTTTAACTTGTTACCGTCAACTTCTGAATAAGATTTAGATTGACAATAATTGGATCACAAGTTTATTGACGCAATTAATAATTACTTCGTGACTGTTCAGAGCGTTTTAAGGTCAGTTCAACCCAATATTTTTTTTATGTATACTATAAGAGTAAATATATTTCTTAATTCATACTCTTCTACAACGTCACCGAATTAATGCGAAAAATATTGCTTTCATCACTGAATTTAAACGTTTTTCCAACGTTAAGGGGAGTTTTTAAAATGTTTGGCATACTAATATATCTAAACTAAATATAACTACTACTTATATACTATAAACTACTTAAACTCATATTCCATTTGATTTTTTTTCAATGTATTTACGATGGTATTGTTTGATGTTGATAATTCCACTCTTTATTCAATTTTAAGTGAATCAACGTATAATTATTTTATCGCAGAAAAAAACATACAAAAACATTACACTCACATAATGCAGAAGTCAAAAATGATTTTTATCTCTCAGTAAAGCTCTCAGATGTGCTTGTGTGTATCGAGAGAATAATATAAGTATGTTATAATATTATTTAGATAAAAGAAGCATTTCATAGAGGTCATACTTGACATATTACTTATGGAATAATTCCTTCTACGTGGCAACCAAATTTGAACTGCTCGCGACGTATTGAGCATAAATAGATCCCACGCATCGTTTTAGAATATAGGATATATACTTTAACGAACTTTTAGCTAACTAATCCAATATAAATTTTGAGTATACTTTTCATTACATTATCATCCATTACACTGTACCATAGCAGTAAATGTGGAATATGCATTATTAATTAAGATTTCTATTAAATGTAACTTCGTATACTATATGTTTCATTTTCAATGGAAACTCACTCTGTAGGTACTATCTTCAAAGATTATAACGGAATAACTATAAATAGAAATTATAGTATAATACTAAGTTTCAATTATTCCGTTGGAATTGAAAGAAATTAGAATCTGTACAGAGTTTGACAAAATAAAGGCTGTACAGGGATGTATACTAACTCACACACAATATAATACTCTCCTATAATATCTTAATAAGAAGTTTACATTAATTTATAATTTAGTAACTATATTACTAGCGGACCTGGTGGACGCCGTACTGCCATTGATTTCTTAGATTCAAGCTACTAGATTCAAATATCTAATCCATTTTTTAAATTCTCATTTCAAGTAAATAATAACTATAAATAGAAATTATAGTATAATATTGAGTTTCAATTATTCAGTTGGAATTGAAATAAATTAGAATTTGTACAAAATAAAGGCTGTACAGGAATGTATACTAACTCAGACACAATATAATACTCTCCTATATCATAATAAGTAGTTTACATTAATTTATAATTTAGTAATTATATTACTAGCGGGCCCGGTGGACGCCGTCCTGCCATGATAATAAAAAAAAACCTTGGATTAGAATGGAAATATGGATCACTTTATCTACAAGTGCAAACCAAAAGAAAATTCGTTCAGTAATTTTGGAGTTTATCACCAACATACAGACGGACGTGGCAGAAGACTTTGTTTTATACTATGTAGTGATATAAACTTGAAAGAAATAGAGAGATAGGGGAACTTATAAACTTTACTTCCAGTTCAAAATTTATTTCTTTACTTATACCAGAATGAAATTAATAGATTCCAATTAATTTTAATAACATTACTTCACTTTATTGTTTAGAATGCTAATTGGGTTCACATTTGGATATAGTAAGTATCATATAATTACTATAATTACATAGTATAACACAAAGTCCTCTGTCTGTCTATACGTTTGTTCACAATAAACATAAAAAATATTAAACGGATTTTCATGCAGTTTTCACCAGTAGATACAGTTTTTTTTTTTTTTTCTCGAACTGACTACGCTATTGACCCTGCAGGGTCTTTACAGCTTCACCGGACTACGAGTAGATACAGTGATTCATAAGGAAAGTTTAGGTATATAATTTGTCAAGGTTTTTTATAATCCGGGCGGGACAACGTTTGCCGGGCGCGCTTGTTCAGTATAAAGGACAAGTCATACACGAAAAATCGCGTTATTTCATTAAACCTTGTGTACGCCTATGAAATACCAGTTACTATGTTCGTGTTTTAATATATCCTACATCATTCCGACCTCAGTTTTCAGTTAAGTAAAATAAGTTTCATAAACACATTCTCAGTTATAGGGATGGCTTCCTGCAAACTTATTTACAAAATTTAAACAGTTCATAATAGTGTCGTAGATTGTGTAATTATTCACACATTTGTTATCAACTTTACCTCTTTGTAAAATTAATATAATCATAGATTAGTATAAGGAAATAACGTTATTCAATGTAATCCGAAACACGTCGAAATTTAAGTTCCCAGAAGGTGGTTCCAATCCTCATGAACGTTTGTAACTTTTATAAACAATGCGCATTGTTACAGATAAAAGTAAAATGCACAAAAATTTCAATCAAAAAGTTAATATATTTTTTTAAGAATTAACCGGTACTAATTGTAAACTGATATAAAGGAATAAAAAAAGTAATCATTACTTATACCGTGCAGTTTAATATAAATGATTCATTAACGTTATTCAAATAAAACAGATTATACGCCCCAATGTCATTTAAAAAACGTTTATTTAAATAAAACTATATATTTCAAAAAGTGTGTACACAGATAAAACTATATTTTCAACTCCTATATCTTTTAATGTTTCTATTTTGGCACGTAATCACGGTTCGAACAAACCCGAGTTTAACTTGTTACCGTCAACTTCTGAATAAGATTTAGATTGACAATAATTGGATCACAAGTTTATTGACGCAATTAATAATTACTTCGTGACTGTTCAGAGCGTTTTAAGGTCAGTTCAACCCAATATTTTTTTTATGTATACTATAAGAGTAAATATATTTCTTAATTCATACTCTTCTACAACGTCACCGAATTAATGCGAAAAATATTGCTTTCATCACTGAATTTAAACGTTTTTCCAACGTTAAGGGGAGTTTTTAAAATGTTTGGCATACTAATATATCTAAACTAAATATAACTACTACTTATATACTATAAACTACTTAAACTCATATTCCATTTGATTTTTTTTCAATGTATTTACGATGGTATTGTTTGATGTTGATAATTCCACTCTTTATTCAATTTTAAGTGAATCAACGTATAATTATTTTATCGCAGAAAAAAACATACAAAAATATTACACTCACATAATGCAGAAGTCAAAAATGATTTTTATCTCTCAGTAAAGCTCTCAGATGTGCTTGTGTGTATCGAGAGAATAATATAAGTATGTTATAATATTATTTAGATAAAAGAAGCATTTCATAGAGGTCATACTTGACATATTACTTATGGAATAATTCCTTCTACGTGGCAACCAAATTTGAACTGCTCGCGACGTATTGAGCATAAATAGATCCCACGCATCGTTTTAGAATATAGGATATATACTTTAACGAACTTTTAGCTAACTAATCCAATATAAATTTTGAGTATACTTTTCATTACATTATCATCCATTACACTGTACCATAGCAGTAAATGTGGAATATGCATTATTAATTAAGATTTCTATTAAATGTAACTTCGTATACTATATGTTTCATTTTCAATGGAAACTCACTCTGTAGGTACTATCTTCAAAGATTATAACGGACTAATACTCAAAGAAATCGAAGCTTGTGAAAGATCTGTTTCAAATAATTGCATGGTAGTAGGGTGTCCATACCCGTTTGTATATTGGACACCCGCTATGTTAGTTTTTCAGCAGGTTAGAAAACCGACGTGAAGTAACAGTGCTTGCATTGTTGCGTTTCGTTCGGTCAGTGAGAGCGCCGGAGACCCACCTCCCCTCCCCTCTCCTCTCTCCTCTCCCTCTCCCTCCCCTAACCCTAAAGATGGCAAGGCACTTGCGACTCCTCTGGTGTTGTTAGTGTCCATGGACGGTGGTGTTCACTTAACAGCAGGTGACCCACCTGTTCGTTTGCCACCTATGACATAAAAAAAAAAAAATCTACGTTTTTCTGGTATTTAAGTCACGTCGTCATTAAAATTACAATAACTTTTGATAGAGTGTACTGATTTTAATGAAATCGAGACTAAACGTTACTCATGGATATGCTTTATGGCTTATCGTGAAAGCAGTACTTTACCAGTGATGCGTTTTCAAACATTAGTCCGGTGAAGCTGTAGAGGCCTCCAAAAAGGTCAATAGCGTAGTCAGTTCGAAAACAAAAAGTGTTCAAACAAACAGACAGACAGATATTTCTAAAAATGATTGAAATATATTTTATCACTTATTCCTAGATACCTGCAACATTTTTTTCACAAAAATCTTAAATTTCAGGCACGTTCGATTTACATTCTTATAATATGTATAGATCTTATCTTACATTATACTTTTCTTACTTTAAAGAAAACATTTTTGTGTCATACAGTAGTAAAGTCACTTAGCGCTTATATATTAACACGTACCGTTTTAGAAACATAAACAAAAAGTCTTTCATTTTTTATACACATTCGTTTCTTCGATAATATAAAATTACTTTCTTGCACAACTTCTAGTTCTTTTTTTATATTTCATTGAAAACTGAATTACAGTCAATTATTATACGAAATATTGATATTTGCATTCATTAAAATGATCCTGAAATTATTTCATAAAAATATTATAATACACTAATTCCACATTAATTGATATTTAGTCCTGAGAGTCATTCGCTAATTATTTCCAACAGATCTTTTGAACCCCTTAGAAACAAATTCGCCAAATTAAACTTATGTAATTTTTTTATCTCTTTCTCTATGTATCTAAATTGGTTTAATAAAAGCTTTGAAAAGCAATAAATTAATTAGTTCATTCATTCAGGCGAAAGTGTTAAAGAATTCTGTTAAATTATAAATTTGCATTTTCTTAAACTTTCTTAATCTTTAATCTTTCTGCTTAAACTTTTAAGCAGATAAAAAGAGTTTCAAATACGTTTGATGTAATATAACCGTCTAGCCATTCGAGCATCGCTCTGTCAAGAAGAATAAAGAGTTCCCATATGACCGCAGCCGTGCCCGAACGTGTCCCTAGTGAGCCCGATGTTATTTCGCAATCTTTTAATCGCCGTTCGTACACAATACTGCCACGCGTTGTTCAGAATCTGCTACACATCTGATCAGGCTCCGAACTCCTGGAAGACAGCTAGCATTCACCCATATCTATTATACCCAAGTAACGTGACCGGACGGACCCTAATAATTATAGGTCTATTACGAGTACGTCCCCTCTGTCTAAAGTGATGGAGCGAGCCATCAATGTTCAGCAATTACGGTTTCTTGAAGGGCACCAGCTGATCAATGACCGGCAGTTTGGCTTTCGCCATGATCGTTAAGTTAGTGACCTTCTGGTTTACCTAACACAAAGATGGCATGAAGCCATAGAGAGTAAGGAAGAAGCTTTGGCAGTTAGCTTAGACATCGCAAAAGGTTTTGATAGTGTCTGGCATAAGGCTGTACTCTCCAAATGGTATTCCCGAGATTCTTTGCTTGTGCGTAACGAATTTTTTGTCCGGGCGGAGCGTAAGAGCTGTTGTCGATAGCTGCACCTCTGATGCCATAGCTATATATTCCGGTGTCCCACAAAGCTCAATGCTATCACGAACGCTGTTTGTTATGCATATCAACGATCTTTTGGATATTTCTAATATGCATTGTTATGTGAACGACAGCAGAGTTAATGCCGTATACTCAGTTCGTGCATTCATCTTCCAGGTACTTGTGGAGAAAAACCAAATTAAACTTGTGTCTCATGTTGAGGGGTCATGGACAGAGCCTCTGATTGAGGAGATGCAAACCTTGTCCAATTCATTCGCTGAAAGACACAAGTTAGAAAAAAACTCTATTCGTTACAGCACCTAAGTTCTAGGGCACTTCTTTTTTCCATCCCCGAGTGTTAACTTGTGTGTAGTCCGATTTACCAAAATGCGTTCTCTGCCTCCAGATTACCAAAGTCCTCCAAGGAGAGCATAGCACCGGCGTGCTCGCACTCGACCGCAAACTCCGCGACCCGAATGCGTTCGTTCGTAATTAACCACAAAGAGAGCCCAGTCTCACCGCCTCACAAGCAATCCAATAACTTTACCGCCATCAAAAAAGCGAATATGTTTTCGCTGCTCGACATCCCACGCTCGCTAACCCACAAACTCACTATCACCTTGATATGAAATGCTATGTCCCAGTTGACTCCAGGTTGACTATGAACGTTTTATCGCCCCCGCTTTTCGTACTCATTATTACGGTTTTCAAATCGTGTTTGACGCCCGTAGTTCCAAGCCCGTACGGCCCGTAAACCCCATGGAAAATCAAGTTATCATCACCTTCTTACCCTTATCCCACCTAAGTAAGGTCGGCACAACATGTTTTCTTCTTCACTCTCGACTATCAGGTGTCATCTCAGTATTCACGCCTTTTACACATATATCATTTTCCACATAATCCATCCATACCTTTTTCGGTCTTCCTCTACTCCTATATCCATCCATCATCTTACTCAAAACTTTTCTAGTGACATGGTCTTCATCTTTCCTCATGACATGCCCATATTATCGTCTTCTTACCCTTACCCCAACTAAGTAGGGTCGGCACAATATTTCCTTTTCCACGCTCACCTATCAGATGTCACCTCAGTATTCACACCTTTTACACACATATCATTTTTCACACAATCGATCCATACCTTTTTCGGTCTTTCTCTACTTTTATATCCATCGACCGTAATACTCAAAGCTTTTCTAGTCACATGATCTTCATCTCTCCTCATGACCTGGCCATACCATGCTAACCTAATACTCCTTAACTTCTCTGTTATTGGTGCTATTTTCAAACTTCCTCTGATATATTCATTCCTGTTATTATCCATTCTAGTTACACCACACATCCACCTTAACATTCGCATCTCTGCCACACGTAGTTTTCTTTCATCCGTCTCTCTCGTCGCCCAGCACTCAGATGCGTACAACATGGCTGGTCTTATAATAGTTTTATACACCTTCCCTTTGAGTTTTAAGTGCATTCGTGGGTCACAAGCTACACTAGACACCTTTCGCCATTTCATCCATCCCGCATTTATCCTATTCCTTACGTTCTTGTCTATGCAACATCGTTTTGGATCAGAGAACCGAGATACCGGAAATCAGAGCAGGTTGGTAAGGGTGTACCATTTAAAGCTATAGGAGAAAAACAGGATGGACCACCAAAGTCTCAAAACCAATGTTCAGTTTTTAGTCTACTGATTTTCAAACCAACATTCTCCAGTTTTTCTCGCCACTTTACCAGCCTCCTCGGCCTCGGTAGCATCTTCATCATCATGACATGCCCATATCATGCCCATAAATTACAATTACCGATTGAATAGTAATTCACTATTTTTAATTTTATAGAGCAGATGGTAATGACGATGTAATTAAAAAGATCAAAATAGATATAGAATATATAGACGTTATAATATTTCGTAACTAACGTAACGTTTTAATGTATCTAAAAGTATAGATAGTTCAGGATTATTTCACGGTAACAGTCATAAACAAACAAATGAAATATTTCACTAATTTTGACCTTGCCGTGAGTCCAAATAACTCAGATACGCAACCTGTAAAGTTATGTAAAGTATATCAATAATTTTAAAGCATAAAATAAATTAGCATTTTTCAAAAATTTCTTTTTAAAGCATAAAAAGAAATTAGCATTTTTCAAAAATTGTTGATGTTATCACATTTTACAACCAACAATCAAAATAACGCCCACAGAATTTGGCACCCTCGACAAATGTCCGAGCTGTTAGAGCAGGCACTGACAGATACGCCTATTGAAGATAACGTGATCTAAAATAAAAACTTTCAAACACTATATTAATAGGAAACCTGATTATAAAAAGCATAAAAAATATCTACAACCGCTTTTTCAGTTACAGCGAGAGTTGGATGGTTGTCACTCACTTTTTCGACATGGACTTTTACGTATCTACGTAAAAAATTGTATTATTATAAAAATACTGTTATACTGTACGTCTTTCACATAATTACAATGGTTAAATATTATCTATATTAAGTGGAAAAATACAAGAATGTATTTTTTAAAAAAATTATCATTTTTATTGTATTATTAGATTTTTGGTAGTTTGGGCTACATTTTCGTTGTAATTAATATCATGAACTGAGGTCGAATGGAGTAAATCCTAATGATTAAAGTAAGTTATAATTTCCTGTTATGCCATAATATCATTACATAGTATAAAACAAAGTCCCCTACCGCGTCTGTCTGTCTGTTCGCGATAAACTCAAAAACTACTGATCGGATTTTTATGCGGTTTTCACCAGTGTTTAAAGTGATTCATGAGGAACGTTTTGGTATATAATCTGTCAAGGATTTTTTTTATAATCAGAGCTGGACAACGTCTGCCTGGCTCGCTAGTAAAAATATAAAAATTTAGTTACACACTTATATTTGATATTGTACAACGTACAAATTCAGTAAAAAGATATTTAATAAAAATTAATATCACATAAAATATATGGGCAGCAGTACATAAGTCATGTACTTGGTAGAGCCACGCTGAAGCTATTACTGGTTTCAGCATGAATGGGTCGGCTCGACCGGGGTAGTACCACCCTCTCAAAGAAAACCGACGTGAAGTAACAGTGCTTGCATTGTTGCGTTTCGTTCGATCAGTGAGAGCGCTGGAGAGCGCTAGTAGACTTACGAACACTTACAGAACACTTACAATTTAGACCTTCTATACCTCCTGGTCTAAGTTTGAACACTTCTAAACTTGAACTGCTGGCGAATCACCTTAATATTTGAGTCGTTACATTTCAAAATAAGCTAAATCCAATTTTAGCCATTTTTAATATTCCACGTTTATTTGATCTTGTACACCATACAAATTAATTAAACGGATATTTAATAAAAATGAATACCACATGTTATATACGCAGAATACATAAAAAATGTTTTATTTTAATTAGCCGAAGTCATGTTTCAATGCTTACTTAACTTCAACACTTACAACTTAAACCTTCTAGACCAGGGGTGTTGAAACTTGAACTGCTGGCGAATCACCTCAATATTTGAGTCCATAAAAAAAAAACATACATTTCAAAATAAGCTAAATCCAATTTTAACCTCTTTTAATATTTCACTTTATTTTTCAATATATTAAAATTCTGTACATGTAAAATATGACGATCCTAACTCTATAGATCTGGATGTACAAAATCTTGAAATCTTAAGAAAAGTGTTATATGAACAATTAAAATTGGATTTAGCTCATTTTGAAATATAAGGATTCATTTTTAGGCTATGATCTCTGAACTGAACTCTGAATGGCTGCAAGTATATGTTATGCAGGTAGATGTAGGTGCCTGGCTGCTAAAAACGATGCAAGAAATGAGGGAGTTCTTCTGGTCTAATTGTAGATCAAATAAATTTTCGTTGTTTATTTATTACATTTTGTTTTAGTAACCTAAGTATTAATACAAAATCTGTGAATCGACTATATCGACAAATTGTTCTCGAGATCGCCTTAAATAAGCACTTACGATCGATCGTTTGAGCATCGCTGTTCAAGACGGATCTTTATATTATTAAAAAAAATTAATCAAATTAAAGGTACTTTAATCAGTGAAAGTCCTAAGAAAATGTTTATGAAAACACTACAAGCGGTTCGGAATAATCCAATTCTTCAAGAAGAAGTGGTAAGCAACTCGACCTACTTATCTGTTTTTTTTAAATAATTTTTATTAAAATTATACACAGTCATATTTAATAGATATACAGAGAGGGAGTCACTTCCAGGCATCTGTAGTCCGGTGAAGCTGTTAAGACCTTGCTAGGTCAACAGCGTAGTCAGTTCGAAAAAAAAACTTCCATGCATCACTAATGGTGACATTTTCTTTGTGCTATAGTTAGCTAAAAATTTAAGCTATATTTCATCTCCCTAATTCTTCTAAAAAAACAAATAACAAAAGAAAACTATCGTTAGGTTCCGAAGCGACGTCTTCGGTCTGTATAATGTACGTTATAATTGAACTACGGCAATATGATGTTTCTTTGTTAATTATCAATCAGTTGAGTTAGAAGCAGAAAACCTAATAAATAGGCTAAATATAGAATGTGTTTATCTCTTTGTCATGAAGCATTTTCTTTCGATCGATTTTCAAACCATAACGATTCCAAAGAAAGTTCACTTCAATAGTACCATGTCGACAAAGTTGAAAAATATGTGTAAACTAGCTGACCACATATACCCAGTTGGTATGTGAGAAATATTTTAAAATAAGCTTAGAACCCATTCGCAGCATCACCTACCGGGTCCAATTAAGACAAAAAAATAACCTACATATATTGCCGAGTCTGTCTGTCTGTCTGTCTGTCTGTCTGTCTGTCTGTCTGTCTGTCTGTCTGTCTGTCTGTCTGTCTGTCTGTCTGTCTGTCTGTCTGTCTGTCTGTCTGTCTGTCTGTCTGTCTGTCTGTCTGTCTGTCTGTCTGTCTGTCTGTCTGTCTGTCTGTCTGTCTGTCTGTCTGTCTGTCTGTCTGTCTGTCTGTCTGTCTGTCTGTCTGTCTGTCTGTCTGTCTGTCTGTCTGTCTGTCTGTCTGTCTGTCTGTCTGTCTGTCTGTCTGTCTGTCTGTCTGTCTGTCTGTCTGTCTGTCTGTCTGTCTGTCTGTCTGTCTGTCTGTCTGTCTGTCTGTCTGTCTGTCTGTCTGTCTGTCTGTCTGTCTGTCTGTCTGTCTGTCTGTCTGTCTGTCTGTCTGTCTGTCTGTCTGTCTGTCTGTCTGTCTGTCTGTCTGTCTGTCTGTCTGTCTGTCTGTCTGTCTGTCTGTCTGTCTGTCTGTCTGTCTGTCTGTCTGTCTGTCTGTCTGTCTGTCTGTCTGTCTGTCTGTCTGTCTGTCTGTCTGTCTGTCTGTCTGTCTGTCTGTCTGTCTGTCTGTCTGTCTGTCTGTCTGTCTGTCTGTCTGTCTGTCTGTCTGTCTGTCTGTCTGTCTGTCTGTCTGTCTGTCTGTCTGTCTGTCTGTCTGTCTGTCTGTCTGTCTGTCTGTCTGTCTGTCTGTCTGTCTGTCTGTCTGTCTGTCTGTCTGTCTGTCTGTCTGTCTGTCTGTCTGTCTGTCTGTCTGTCTGTCTGTCTGTCTGTCTGTCTGTCTGTCTGTCTGTCTGTCTGTCTGTCTGTCTGTCTGTCTGTCTGTCTGTCTGTCTGTCTGTCTGTCTGTCTGTCTGTCTGTCTGTCTGTCTGTCTGTCTGTCTGTCTGTCTGTCTGTCTGTCTGTCTGTCTGTCTGTCTGTCTGTCTGTCTGTCTGTCTGTCTGTCTGTCTGTCTGTCTGTCTGTCTGTCTGTCTGTCTGTCTGTCTGTCTGTCTGTCTGTCTGTCTGTCTGTCTGTCTGTCTGTCTGTCTGTCTGTCTGTCTGTCTGTCTGTCTGTCTGTCTGTCTGTCTGTCTGTCTGTCTGTCTGTCTGTCTGTCTGTCTGTCTGTCTGTCTGTCTGTCTGTCTGTCTGTCTGTCTGTCTGTCTGTCTGTCTGTCTGTCTGTCTGTCTGTCTGTCTGTCTGTCTGTCTGTCTGTCTGTCTGTCTGTCTGTCTGTCTGTCTGTCTGTCTGTCTGTCTGTCTGTCTGTCTGTCTGTCTGTCTGTCTGTCTGTCTGTCTGTCTGTCTGTCTGTCTGTCTGTCTGTCTGTCTGTCTGTCTGTCTGTCTGTCTGTCTGTCTGTCTGTCTGTCTGTCTGTCTGTCTGTCTGTCTGTCTGTCTGTCTGTCTGTCTGTCTGTCTGTCTGTCTGTCTGTCTGTCTGTCTGTCTGTCTGTCTGTCTGTCTGTCTGTCTGTCTGTCTGTCTGTCTGTCTGTCTGTCTGTCTGTCTGTCTGTCTGTCTGTCTGTCTGTCTGTCTGTCTGTCTGTCTGTCTGTCTGTCTGTCTGTCTGTCTGTCTGTCTGTCTGTCTGTCTGTCTGTCTGTCTGTCTGTCTGTCTGTCTGTCTGTCTGTCTGTCTGTCTGTCTGTCTGTCTGTCTGTCTGTCTGTCTGTCTGTCTGTCTGTCTGTCTGTCTGTCTGTCTGTCTGTCTGTCTGTCTGTCTGTCTGTCTGTCTGTCTGTCTGTCTGTCTGTCTGTCTGTCTGTCTGTCTGTCTGTCTGTCTGTCTGTCTGTCTGTCTGTCTGTCTGTCTGTCTGTCTGTCTGTCTGTCTGTCTGTCTGTCTGTCTGTCTGTCTGTCTGTCTGTCTGTCTGTCTGTCTGTCTGTCTGTCTGTCTGTCTGTCTGTCTGTCTGTCTGTCTGTCTGTCTGTCTGTCTGTCTGTCTGTCTGTCTGTCTGTCTGTCTGTCTGTCTGTCTGTCTGTCTGTCTGTCTGTCTGTCTGTCTGTCTGTCTGTCTGTCTGTCTGTCTGTCTGTCTGTCTGTCTGTCTGTCTGTCTGTCTGTCTGTCTGTCTGTCTGTCTGTCTGTCTGTCTGTCTGTCTGTCTGTCTGTCTGTCTGTCTGTCTGTCTGTCTGTCTGTCTGTCTGTCTGTCTGTCTGTCTGTCTGTCTGTCTGTCTGTCTGTCTGTCTGTCTGTCTGTCTGTCTGTCTGTCTGTCTGTCTGTCTGTCTGTCTGTCTGTCTGTCTGTCTGTCTGTCTGTCTGTCTGTCTGTCTGTCTGTCTGTCTGTCTGTCTGTCTGTCTGTCTGTCTGTCTGTCTGTCTGTCTGTCTGTCTGTCTGTCTGTCCCTGTGAACGCGCATCACTTTGAAAGTACTGAACCGATTTTGACGAAACTTGGCACAGTGATAACTAATATTACAAGGTTAAATATTACAAGGTTACATCTAGGATACTTTTTATCTCATAAAACACAAGGGATTCTCCAGGATAACGAACGAAAGTAAAAAAAATGTAGTTCATGATATTCTTGACGCAATATATGTAGGTTTTTTGTTATCTTAATTGGACCTGGTAGGTGATGCTGCGAACGGGTTCTAAGCATATTTTAAAATATTTCTCACATACCAACTGGGTATATGTTTGAGTGAGTCCCTGGATATTTGGGATTCACAATTTGAAACAGTAGGCATTGCTGCAATCGGGTTTTGAGATGTATTTAGATTTTTCGCGTTTAAAAGTACAATCGAAACCGGGAATAACCGATTTGGTGCAGACGAAGTCGCACGGGTCAGCTAGTATTATAATAAAACTGTAGCAGGGTCAAATCTGTACATTAAATATTTTTTGAAAATTTTGATGGGGGTAGGCTTTGTTGTCGATATAGAAGCCAAAAATAACCTTTTTAAAATTTTTGATTTTTCTATCCCAGGTGTATAAGAGAAAAAAAAGTAGAATTATTTTTAAAGTTATAAAGTCACTTTTGTGCGCAACGTTCCTAGAGCGACGCCACGTGTCACGGTCATAATTTTTAGATGACACGCCCGCCCACGTAACTGCGTGTTTACACAAGACGAAAAGACGTATCTAGTAATATTATTATATACATAAGATTATGTATAAACGATGAATATAACTTTAACGATATAGAAAAACATCGTAAGGAAATATACGTATATACTTGAGACATTTTCTTGAAGCTACCACCCTGGAGTTTGAATTGGCATATATGTTGTGGCACATAATTGGTGTGTACCAGCCTTTGGTACAACTACATAATATATATTACATAATATATATTTAAATAAAGCACACTTTATTAAACCATTCAAAAAAAAGTCTATTTCAAAAATATTCATTGCTTTTACAAAAAAATCCGTGACACCATATATCTAAATTTAATATCTTAGCCACAAATATGGTTTCTATGTCAACAGTAAAATAAATTTAACAAGATTAAGTTTAGATGCAGATGAAACGTATACTTTACTAATTCTTATAAAATAAACAACTAAATCAAAATTGAAATTTAATGGAGATGAAGTTTAGTTTTTACAGTATGTTAATTGACGAAGTTAGTCAGAAGATAATGCGAAATAAATACTATAAGCCGGCAAAATTATTGCGTTGTCGCTGTCGCTGGCTCTACGCGAAAAAATAACAGGCGTGGAGATGAGTAGCGCAGGAGCAAACCAAGGAGTATTGGGAAGATATTTATCGCCAATCGTGTATGTTAGTTTTTATCTTGATTGGACACGGTAGGTGATATTGCGAACAGGTTCTAGGCTTATTTTAAAATATTTCTATCATACCAACTGGGTATATGTTTGAGTGAGTCCCTGGATAGTTTTGATTCACAGTTGGAAACGGTAGGTACCGCTGCAATCGGGTTTTAGGGTTTTTAAGATTTTTCACGTTTAAAAATACAATTGAAACCGGTAGTAACCGATTTGGTTTAGACGAAGGTGCACGGATCAGCTAGTCGTAAATAAAAAATTAAACCTGTTTAACACGTAAACGTCTAAGGGCCGCTTGTACCAAACGACTTAATTGTGTTTAACTTATATTTAAACACAATTTTTTATTTAAATCAAAGAAGTGTCTTGTACCAACAATTTTAAGGCCCTAAATACGTTTAGCAATCTGTCAAAGTTAAATGCTCTGTGGGAACTGTTTAGCGCGGCTAAACGCGTTTACTGAACTGTCATGGAGTCTCATTTTATAATTCTGAGCTACGTTTCTCCAAAATAAAAATGAGTTTTTCTAATTTATTCTCCGATGATGATGAAGAAGAATTTATATAATTCTTGAGTAGACCTGTGCGACAAATATTACAAAGAAGTAATTTATTCGAAATTTTTTCTGATGATAAATTTATTAAGTTATAATAAATCTGGTGTAAAACTTGGTCCTCGTGAACGATGCCTAGAACTTAATTCGCCTTGCGTGTTCATATTGTGTTCAAAGTAATTATAAACACAATATAATATACAGATTCAGTCGAACAAACTATAGTAAACTTATGAAAACACAATAACAGTTAACACAATATTAATCCCAGCAAGTACGTAAAATAACACGTTCGTCATTTACAAATATGCGCGCGCGAAAAGTGCAAAATGTCAAAGTATATTCTATAATAAAATAATTAACGTTTCGTTTACGCATACATTTATGCTATTGTGCACAAGTTTTATTCAAATTGTGGTTTGAATATATCTTAAACGTGAAACGAAACGTCATTGACTACTTTGCCGACATGTTAAACACATTTAGCTAAATCGAAAATTTAGACAGTTGGTACAAGAAAACGCTAAACGCATTTAAGTTAAAAATGTTTAGAGTGTTAAAAACGTTTACTTAAACGGTTTTTAAATATTTTTAAATGACATTTGGTACAAGTCACCCTAAAAGTCCAAAACTTTTTATTTATAACAGTATGGGCTAGTTTTTATGTGGTTTTATTTTTAAACAAATTATTTTATATTAACAAAACAACTGCACCTCATCTTTTACACCATTGCTTATATTTCATTCCAAAGATGTTTTCTTAATTATTACCTACTTTATGGTTTTGGTTTGGAAATACATAAACGTTTGTTTTTATTTTTAAAAGATTTTAGAAATCAAGAATTTAATTATGGTTTACTTGAACCCAACTGAGATGGTCAGAGCCACGAAGACGAGGAAAAATATGCAAACCTATAGAATGATATCCACAATTCCTTGTCGATTTCTTTCAAAAACTCATTATCTAATGAACCAATGACGGTAATAATTTTATAAGAAGACCAGCGTAGTTTAGAAAAAAAAAGTAATTTATGCAATAGTTTTTTCATAGAGTTTCCACAAAACTCACGTCTAACAACCATCAGAGACAGAAATAAGTTGGAAAAAGTTCGTGGTGTTTAATTAAGAAAGCGAGTAAAGAAGATTTTTGGTTTGTTCCAAAAATAGCTTATATTAACTTTTGGGAAAACACACCGATTTTTGAACGGGGACCAATAAGGTTTTGTTATATGATGTTACGAGAATTCCATTCAAATTAAGTTGACCGAAGGCAAAAAATATCCTTACTAATATTATAAATGCGAAAGTAACTCTGTCTGTCTGTATGTCGCGCTTTCACGACAAAACTAATGAACCGATTTAAATGAAATTTGGTACACAGATAGTCTAGAACCTGAGAAAGGACATAGGCAACTTTGAAAAAAGGGTTGACAAGGGGATGAAATGTCGTATGGAAGTATCATAATTTTTAGAGCTAAAAGCATGATTTTTTTAGGCTGTTCATTCGATATAAATAAATGACATTCAAAGTTTGTAATAGTTTTACTATCAAGGGTGTAAATAACAATAGGAAATAGGGGATGAAAGTTTGTATGGAAATATGTAAGGTTCCGCTCCGATTTGAAAAAATCTTTCAGTGTTAGATAGCTCATTTATCGAGGAAGGCTATAGGCTATATATCATCATACTAAGGCCAATAAGAGTGGAGCAACAATTAAGAATGTTTTAAAATCGATTTTTTTTTTGTTTCTTTTGAAAGTTTCCGCTACGTGTGAATTAGCCCAAAGTCATTACTCCGCGCAGACGAAGTCGCGAGCAGAAGCTAGT
>MU160547.1:11873-76249 GCA_015888305.1 Antheraea pernyi | reverse complement strand
AATGACGTATCACGATTTATTACACACGAGGTTATAAACATACTAGTTACGGTAATCGGGATTGTCTTTGTCACTATATTTTCACTGTCATCGAAGTTATGTTCCCAAACCACATTTTGATTTTCTTTATTTGAGTCATGAAGTAGCGAATACGTGTAGTCGAGTTATTGCTACATTTAACCGATCTTAAGGGACGGAGCCCTGAACCCAGTAGGTGTTGTCTAATTTTTTTTCGTCTGTCATAACGACTTGTGCAGTAGGTATTCCAAATTAATCTTGATATCGTGCTGATAAACCGGCTGGTATCGACATACGTTTGGTGGACAGAATCGTTTGCGTGATACCAGATGTGTATGTGTATGGTCAGGGATAGCTCGTTCGGATGCTTCGTAGATAATAAGTTTATTCGGACCCCGCAGTTAGTCTGAGCTGAGTTTCGTTACCGAACGACTCGTCATGGACTGAAATTCCAACAGTGTCATCTCGATGATTGGAAGTCGTCTAATATGCCGTTCTCACATGCGTTTTTTCCACGTACGTCAGTTCTCTGAAATTGACTCCCAGCGGCGGCGTTTTCGGACCATTATATATGTATTTTTTTTTATAGTAGCACGGCAAAATGACTGCACTGGGCCTGATGGTAAGCACAGTACAATCCAAAAACAATGGCGACCACCGAGTGACACACTGTCCATCGCCGGTCGCCGCTTTTATAATCTTTCAAGAAACGAGTCTACTCACGGGGTTTCTCATGAGCCGACAATACATCTGTGATTCGTCTTGTCTCGCAGGTGGTCATGGGCGGCGGTGATCACTTACCATCAGGTGACCCGCATGTTCGTTTTCCACCAATGGTATAAAAAAGCAAAATATCGATGATGGAAATTATTATGATGATAGATAGGGATTTAAAAAATCCGTCTAGTTAGCTTAGACCTTCAAGTTGTCAGTTGTCATCATACACCTGTAGGTGTGTTTTGGTGGCTGCATTTGAGATTCTCTAGGCTTAGCACGTTAAAAAGCTTCATGAAAGTTGAAAAGTATGTACATTATTGCAAATTATCACACAATGGTGTCGTAATGTTGCATTAATTCCTAAACTGGCCAAAACAATAAGTGTTTAAGCTCCATATAAACGAATATAGACCTTATGGTGCACTGATCAAAAGATCGTTGGCAGCTTGTAATTTTTGTAAAAAAGTGTAATTTGAAAAACATCAACAATAAAACAAAAAATAGTTTAATAAAACTAAAAGTCACGCTTTTAGTTTTCTATAAAAGCGTTTATTTATAAATGCGTGTTTTTTTTTTGTTTTATTAAACAATTTTTTTTATTAGAGCAAAATTTATCGGCAGCTCAATCACCATTCATTACAATAACGAACAACGGTCTTTCCTCAAAAATTGCACATTTAAATTCTTGCTTATTTTGTTGAATTAAAAATACTCTTTGGTATTCGAAAATTTTTTATTATTAAATAAATCGGTTAAATATAACGATTGGAAATTAATATTAATATCATTTCCTGCCTTGTCGACTATAAATGAAAGTTATATAAATTAACAAATCTTATTTTGCAAATTGAATAATGGAATAATCTTATCAAATTAGTGTATTGTCATAGGTCTTCGATAAATCTACAAAATTTGAATGAAATCTGACCGTTTAAAGTGGGTCAAAATCGAGCCCAGAACAGTCGGTTATAAACAAACAAACATACAGGTGAAGCTAATAAAAAGCGTGTAATAAATATGAAGTAAGTCAGCAATTACGACTAGTAGGAAATAAATTTGAAACATATACAGATTTCAAATGACTTCGTACCATATGTACCTTTTTAATGTAATAATGTATCGTTAAGTATAAATGCAGGCAAAGTCGTTGACGTAACTTAGTGTACAAAATTATATTCCATTTATTTATGACATGTTAGCTCTGTTGATATTAAGGAACGTTTACACGGCCCGCTGGTCTTGACAGAGGGCGGCACGACGCGGTGCAACTTACAAGAGATAAGCGATTTTATCACCCACTGCTTGGTTTTATTAATATAAATAAACTAGCTGACCTGGCCACGCGTTCCTGTGGCTTAGTTATTGAAAAATAAATTAAAAATTAAAACATGGCGCCATCTATGAGATATCTTTAACAGTCGGTTCTACAGTTTTATGTCAACAAACTAATTTAAAGTGCCATCTATTGGAAACTGATGAAACTTACAATTAATCACAATAATCGATATTGACAATCATTTCATTTGTAATAAAAAAATATTGAGCTAATGAATCAAAATATAAATTAATCTCTCTCAATTTTGAAAAAATTATACATAGATGCCAACTTTCATGAAGATCATTTGAATAGATTCAGAGCTCGTCGTTCGCAAATATCATGACACTGGATTTTTATATATTTAGATATTTACAGCTCTTTCTCTCTCTCTCTCTCTCTCTATCTCTAAGCGAGAAATCCACAGCAATGGAGCGTATATCACTTGTATCAGATTGTAGTACAATCCGTCCAGTTGTATAAGCGACGGATCAAATGTACTTTCTTGTTTATAACGTCGACAGTGGAAAGGCTAATTCATTAACGAGTCAATTAGTCTTTCTAATATCGATATATTAAATTATAGGAAGGTTAGTAGTCATTTGTTTATTGATTAGGGTTACATTTTCATCGCATTTCAATCTTTTTTGTCATCATGGATATGTTAAAAATTTGAGTAATTATGAAATATCAGTACCGTCGTGGCAGCAACGCGGCATAAGCGGCACGCAACATCAACGACGTTTACGGAGTTAACACTACAAACCAACGCACCACCTGTTATTGGTTTGCTACCTTCCGTTCTGGGAATTTCGACCTGATAAATGAACCTCGCGGTCGCCCGAAGACTTTGGTCGACAATGACGAATTAAAGGCGATTGTGGAAGCTGATGATACACAATCTACGGCTGAGTTAGCAGCATCTTTCGACGTTAGAGTCAAAACAATATTGGTCCATTTGCGTCAAATTGGCAAGGTAAAAAATCTTGACAAATGGGTGCCCCACAAACTCAATGATCGCCAGCGCGAAGTACGCGTCGAGACGTGCCTTGCACCGCTCAACAGACATAAATGAGGGAATTTTGAACCGCATTGTTAACTGCGATGAAAAATGGATTGTGTTTGATAACCGCAAGCGCTCAGCAAGTTGGTTGGATCCTGATTCAGCACCTAAACAATGCCTTAAACGAAAAATTACCCCTAGAAAAGTGATGGTCACTGTTTGGTGGTCTAGCGCCGGTGTGATTCATCACAGCTTCTTACCAAACAGGGTGAGCATTAGTGCAGATGTATACTGTGAAGAACTGAACACAATGATGGAGAAGCTGGCACATCTCCAATCAGCATTGGTCAATAGCTCGTCTCCGCTGCTCCTGCAACAACGCGCGACCTCATACTGCACAGCAGCCGGTCTCCAAGTTGCAAGAACTGGGGTTGGAAGTTCTCCGTCAATCCGCCCTACTCACCAGACGTTGCGCCTACAGACTACTACTTTTTCCAGAATTTGGATAACTCCTTGGCGGGAAAAAAATTCAATACCCGAGAGGCAGTACAAAATGCCAAAAGAATTTGTTGCCTCCCGTCCAGCGGATTTATTTAAGAAGGGCATCAATAAACTGCTACTGCGTTGGCAAAGATGCATTGATAGCATGGGTTATTACTTCGATTAATACTAATAAAAAATACATGAAAAAAATTCGTTTCAATTTTTTCATACAAAACGGCAATTTCATAGGTAAAGACCTAATAATATTTATTGAATGAAGTTATTTAATAAAAGAAAACATTGCAAAATAATTTTCAATAATGATCGCTTCTACTCGTAAGTTTGACCACCCGTCAAGACGGAGACAATTGGCACGTCACCGGCAGAGGTCGCTTTAGCAAGTAACCACAAATCACAAGTGTCGACCGCCGCGCCTCCCGGTCCAACGTGGTCCGGCTACTTACCCCTGTGTGTATTCTCACTAAGATGAAAATCTAGCTGGCCTTTAAGGATTGAAACCGCAGCCTAGCCGCCTTGTTTCGTAGCCTGGTGATGTCAGAATTGTGGGTTAAAGTCATCTTGTCATAAAAAAAATCGTATCTCTTTTATCAATGTTAGTTTTAAATCTGTAAAATATGTAATACAAGATTCCCCTAGTGGGATTCATCCAAACAACTTAGTTTTTGGTACATTGCATGAACCAATTTGAACGATGTTTTATTCGTACTCATAGGTTGATATGTATACAGAAAAAAAAAGTATACCAATTTTTGGCCAGAATTTCTGTGTGTTAGTGTAGTGTTAGTGGTGATTTTAAAATAAGTGTACAGTTACGAATTTAGGTTGATTATATATATTATTTTAAAAAAAAACATATAAACGTGTAAGGTATTATCTAATTAAAGTAATTTTGTTGGAAACAACTCATGTGCCATTACAAGAAATTGTTTTAATAAGAACTACGTAAAATATAATCCGCACATTATCTAAAAAGGTCTAACATTCTTCAATATTTTTAATTTCTGTTGATTTTTCTTTATGAAAGTGCAGTGAAATGCCAGGCGCAAGGGTTATTACTGTACGACGCGGCGGCGAATCAGTGCGCTCACTAGCAACTTTAATAATTCGCCTCAAACGCTCAGTTTATCAAGTGCGCAGATTAAAAGCCGCCCGTGTGACTAATGAGCCACTTTGCAGAAGATATGAGTAATTTACTTAGATCTACTTCGATTTATTCGTTCAGATAATTCTCATATTACATTCGATGAGATGGATTCTTTGTCTGCTATGGACGTGTTGACCATTTTAATCTTGAATATATATATATGAATTCTTTGCAAGTTTTGTAGGCTTGGTCACCGCTTTACTTGATGTTCAATGAGGTTGTGTTTTTTTTTTTCGAACTGACTATAGCAAGGTCTTTACAGCTTCATTGGACTACTTGAAGATGTGGTTTACAACACCCAAACTCTAGAAGGACCTAGTTCTTAAGTGCAGCTGTCAGAATAGACCTATACGTTTTTGGAGATTCTTTAGAATACCCATGGTAGCTTAACAGGCGGAGATTAGAACCTATGACTATGTTTTTATCATAATGTTTTCCTTCAATTAAAGCTTCAGTTTATTTCCATTGTTTGAAACTGTGTTGATGGACGTTACGACCAAACATGCTGGCACTGGGTCATCATAGCTTCAAATTGTTGCTAACCTTATTTTATAAGTTGATTATCTATTGTTTATTAAACTAAGGGGAGTTAGTACATCTTGTACTTGAAGGTTTGATATACATGTTACATCATTACCTTGTAATGCAAGAGATCGATGTCCTCAATAACGGGAATGAATTTGACGCTTTTATGCAATCTCTAAGTTACTAATACTCAACACAGTAGTTATACAAGTTAGTGTAACGTAAATATGGCATCGTTTGAAACAAAAGCTCTAGTATATATTTAATAAAAACTCTGTTTAACCCTTCCGGACGAATAAACTCAAAAGATAAGACCTAACTAAATACAAAAGTTACTTCTCTAAGGCGTTATAAACATGGCTATGTCCCGCGATGGTCGTCAGGAGGAATCACTGCAAGGCTTGCATAGAGTGAGACAGGGACGCATGCACAGTATCATCCCCGAGCTAGACAGGGATGGGAGGAAAGACGTTTTGCAGTCGTCATAATTTCGCTGGGCAGACTAATAATAAAGATAAACCTGGGGTGTTGTGGGTGTGGGGTGTCTGGCTGGCGCGTACTCGGGTTGAGACAACGGGGCTCAAATATTAGTTATTTTTTTAGCAAACGGTACCGATCCTACTTTTTTGCTTATTCAAATAGCTACGAAACTATGTCTCTCTCTTTGGGCTAGATTTTTTAAAATTAATGTTAAAGCTTATTTAAATTCAAATTAGAATTTAAAACAGATTCTGATGCTTAAATAATTTGATAATTTATTCTTATATTATTTTGTTAAACATAATTATTATATATTTCTCGTCAAATGTGGTTGTCATTCCATTTTTTATTTAAATGCTTCAAATTTTATTCAGTCTTCCAAAAGTAATTTATTATTTTTAATTTACGATGTCTACACAAATATTTCTTTATATTCTTATAAAAATTCTCGTTTATTTATCGTGTTGTTGATTCTATAATTAATTAAAATTGTTACAGATTCCTTTTTAAACACACTAATAACTTTTGCATCATTTTTCGTTCTACAGTTATAAAACAATCTACTGATATGCTGTTTTAAGACTTGTAATATTTTTATGTTATAATTTTGAATAATGTTGGGTCCTACGCTTGTTCTCAGTTCAAGCTCGCCCCTGTCTAGAGGGTGTGTTTATACAATAGTGCGGTGGTTTTTCTCTGTGGCGTAGTTTTCGGTTAGCTTTATTCAGTACGTCGTCTTTGAGATCTATTGACCTTGAAGTAATTACTGTATATAACTCGTAGAAGTTGTATATTATTAACAATGTTATTATACCTTGCGTTATATGTATCATATTATTATACAGTTACATAATATTGAGTTTAAAATATCATTAAAATACTTATATACTCGATTGTACCTGGGGTTATGCAAGGGTTTTGTTATCATTTATTTGAAGTACTATTTCTATAATAAATATTTGAGTTGATAACCACTTTTTTAACTAGTATTTTGTGCTTCATCATCAATTAATGTTCATCCAGGTAAGGTGACTTTGCTTAAAGTAACTGTCGAATATAGTTACCTTGAGACAAACATTTTTTTAATTTAAACACTATATAACTTTTTAACATCAAAGCATTATTTGAGCATGAACAAAATTAATTTGATTTCGAAGAATTTTAAATAGGATAATTTCTATATTTTTTATTCAATCAGAACAAAATGGCTGAACAGATTCAGGTAATAATTTATAAAAAGTTTATATCGTTCTGGAATAATATGCCATCTATGACATAAAAAAAAAGAAATGGCTGAATAAATTCGGGTAATAATTTATACAAAGTTTATATCGTTCTGGAATAATACATACAGTAGGTACATATAATTATGCTCTAACCGATAATTCAGTTGTGAGAAAAAATCACAAGTCTTTATTCGAACTATATTTTATTTCACGGAAGATGTAGTCAAAGTTAGTATTGAGTTACAAATAGCAAAAACTATATAACACATTGAAATAACTTATTTTTACACTTTCACATCGTTAAAATACTAGGTATTAGCTTTCTTGATACAGATTTTAATGAAGTTTCAACATTCTACTATTAATTATACCCAATAACATTTACGCATAAGGTAGTGTTGATTCTTTAACGTGTTATTATAAAAAAATAAAAACAGTGCGTGTATCAGTGTGGACACTGCACACACATAAAGAATGAAACTTCTTTGGCTTATATGTATTCAATTATATACGTATATATGAGAACGCTCTTATCTTTATACTATACATTAGAATAAATACTTAACTATACATTTACTCATTAAGTATATTATTAGCCCCAGACATACACTTATACATACTTACACATACACACAAATACACTTTACGTTTAACGCGTAATGAAATTTTTTCCCTACCATGCCATAACAAGTTTCACTTTAATAATTTCTTCATTAGGGTTTATTAAATTGCTTTCTCACAGACGAAGCCGATAGTGAAAGCTAGTTTGTATATGAGTAATATCGCGATATAATGTCGGCAATCGAGAAATAAACCCGTTTCGCGAGGTATGCCACGACCGCATTAATCTACGTCCTGCAGTTATCTAAAGTTCGATATAAATGATTGATACCGCGCTTTATAGAGGTCTCTTGTGATGTACTGTGCGTTCCACCTTCCACCCTCAACCGGTGATCACCTCTTCTGCCATATACTTAAAATAAACACCATTAAAAGCGCAAGTCGTAAACAAGGTTTCCTTAAAATATTGATATGAAATTCCTTACCATTAAAAGCGCAAGTCGTAAACAAAGTTTCCTAAAAATATAGATATGAAATTCCTTTTTTATTTATTAATATTATATATATTTTTGAAGTTATACATACATCTTTTGTCGCGTTGGGGAAAAATGATGAGGATACATTTTTACAATACGCGCGCACACCGTCACGCAAAATCGACACCCTGAAGTTAGCTATAGTCAAAATTTTGTTTCTTTATATTTGTTGATTGTATTTCTTTGTATTAAAATTTAAAAAATTAAAGTCAAAGTTAAAATTTTGAAAATATTTTTATCTTGTTACGCCAAATAAGTATAACTTCTAACGCGTATACATAATTACACACACACACTTTTTTTTATAGGGTTATTAACTCTTTTGATGGAAATATTATGGTTTTTTTTTTGTAATTCGTTCAATTCGAAGATTTCAAAAATTCGCATGAAATATTTTTTTAAGCGATGAAGGTGTAGTGGCTGCCGTGCTCGGACTCAGCGTCGATAGACGTAAGATCGAATCCTTGCGAATGAGATGGAGCTTTCGGTGAAGGAAAATATCGTGATGAAACCGTAGCATGGTGATAGGGGTTTTTTTTAAATCCGCCGCCTGCTAGCTACCACCATCAAGTTGAGAGTCTGTCGCAAAGAAAATGTTGGTATATTCCCGCAGCTGCACTTGAGAGCCAGCCACCCTCTAAGCTTAGCGTGTTTACCATCTTAGAACACGTCCTCATTTAACATCAGATGAATTTGTGATCAAACGCCTATACCTATAAAGTAAAAAAAAAACTTTTTTTTTTTGCAATCCATAACGCTAAGGCAATACAATATTGCATATTATGTTTTTGATCAGTTCTATGGTAACGTGTAATTAAAATTTTACTTGATAATAATCTAACAAAGTGAACTCATCCGACTTCTCACCTCATCGTTGAATGGATTTTAAGTACTACCCGATCAGCGTGAAACAATGCTACCTATATTTGTTATCCCATACTAGTAATATTTTAAGCATGCGAGTAAAACGTTAATATAATGCCATTAATATTCACAGGTTGTAAACTTCGCGATAAACAATATCACATTGGGCAGAAAATCTTGCTCCATTATCTAAATGTGAATAAATCCGAGTAATAAATTTCAAAACGATATGATAATTACATGCTCGCTCGCTTTCCCTTATGAATAAGTAAAACGGTGTCACTCCGTGTGACACTTGTCGCGCGTCACGCGTCACGACGCGACGCCACGTCACGAGCCGACGTAACATGACGCGACGCGTACGAACCCGTGTGACAGCCTTAAGACAATATTGACGGGATTATCATAATCTTATTGGGAATTAATTGCGAACAGAATTATTTGATGTTTCTCAGAATAATTCATCTTTATTAATACACTAACTTCTGCCCGCGATTACGTCCGCGTGGAATAGATAATTTGGGCTAACACTAACACGGAAGCGGAAGGTCTCAAGAGGAAAAAACCTCGATTTTGAAATTACCCCCTACAACGTCACAAACTCACAAAGTTTATCTCTTTATAAAATTAGTATAGATTACTTGATTGGGTTTTTAAGAGAGATTAAAGTCTATTTATGTACAAAATAACTTTCATTGAAATTGTTAATAATTATCTATTAAAATAGTGAATATATAATTCAGTAATAATAATGCGATATAAATTATTACCGAGGACAATGACGTAAATTATTTTTTACCTGTTTTTCTATTCTCAGCAAACGATGTAAAAATTGTTAAGTATTTATTATTAAATTATGTATCGCTTAGATAAGCATTTGACAAAATTTTCAAATAATTCTGTGACCTAATTCTAACTGTTTAATTGTATCCTTGCATATAGATACAATTAAAATTAATCAGTATTTTAATGGTCATATTATGGGTTAACTCTACATCGCTGATTTGCTTATATACGACTCACTCACCAGCTGTCGTAAGCCTCAGTAAATAAATAAATAAATACACAATTAAATCATATAAGTTCGAGGCAAACGATCACCTAAATAGATAAACGTGCGATCAGCATTAATCAAAATGATTTAACATCTGTTATATACCTACAATTGCGCATAAATATTAGCTATTATCACGGTACGGTTTGAATGCAATATAAATCTGCATTACCCCAGTGCCACTGCCGGTGATATTTACCAATACAATCTCGTCCACCAGTCGGAAGCGGTCTCGATTCCGCTTAATTAGATCGAGCATTACTTATTTCAGGACACGAGATCGCGCATAGTCGCCCTTACTTAATTAATCACTTACAACGAACTTAGTACACCTACGCTCACTTTCTCTTCCCTTAACCGGAAAATCATGTCCTTATATTTAATTAGGAGGCTTTAATGAATGCCATCTAAAGAGCTGGGCCTAATTAAGGCCGGTATAGCACAACGCGTTGCCACTGAGAGATGTTTTTGTCGCGATGTCGTCGTGCGTGCGCGTGGGCTTTGTTTTATTTTTGTTGACTCATCGTAGTTTAGATTTAAGTGTTGTTTTATATATTTGCTCATTGTTTAGTAGAGATTTTTTAGTCTTTTTTTGTAGTCAATTTTTCTTTTCTAAGTGTACTGAATCCATGCAATTATATGCTTAAGTAGGTGTGTTATACGAGGCTATCTTAAACTAAATTCGTAGGGAATCGACTAGTGACTTCCTTGATATACGCATTCCCAATTCGGATCGGATCTTATCCCGAACAGTACATGATTCGTCCATATTATTGACCTACATAATTTCTTTGCTCTTAAGAGTCGTTGTGTAATTTTAGATAGCCTACAAACCTTCTCAATAGATATAATACATTATAGATTATGAGAAAAAGAAATCAAATGTGACTGAAAGTTCCAGGGAAGAGCACGCTCAAATAAACAATAAATATCTCAAGCTTTATAATATCAACATCGAAGATTAAACCTACATACTGTTCAAAGCACGTTAGAAACGATGTTTATTTAAGATAGGTTGATAGAAATAAAGGCCCGTCTTGGGAAAATTATCAAAGTCCAATAAAGTATGTGATTATATACAAGAAGTTAAGAGATAGCCTGAAAGTTTTCTAATATGATAGGTTCCCTTGTCCGTAAATCGGTCGATATCGCACGACGAGCGCGCGGTGGCATGGCGGCGCGTCGTGGATCAGATATGCGCCTGCGCCTCGCACCGCCATCTATCGTCGCGCGCGGCAACCGATCTAAATAACGAGACGATCGCGCGGATAAATCGACGCGCCTTTCCCCGCTCGCCGCTTGTTAACTTCAAGTAATTAATGATCGCGCTCAATCCCCGGTTGTTATGATTTCGTACAGAGAAATAGTCGTCGCCGGCCCTTCAAATATCACGTTTACAAGACGCACTTTATAGAGCAGCTTCAGTTGCGCAGAGACATTGCCTCACTAAGCGTGTGATAGATACCGTCTGTATCATAGCGAGTGTTCTGAACAGTTATTCAGTTTAATCCCTTCCTCTTCTTTTCATAACCGAACCACGCGCGCTGAGCTTCGGGGCCACAATTTTATGGTAAATCCTATCTGGGCACGAACTAAAGAGTTCGCAACATCTTACCTTTGCTGTATCGTGAAGGCCGGCATGACAGCTGCGACCAGCGAAGAATACCGGGTCTCTCGGTGGTCGCCGTTGTTTTTAGACTATACCATGCTTACCATCAAGCATAGTGCAGTCATTTTGCCGTGCCACAATAAAAAAAAATCGTAGTTGCTCTGCGGGTACAATAACTGACACACAATTGGCCCGCGAAAGAGTATCGCGAAGACCCGGGCCCATAATGTTCTGTTTTTGTCTCGATCCTCACCCATAAATTATTCTAAATCGGGTGCCGTATTAGATATTCAGAGAGGTTGCATTTTACTAAAACATTCCGCAGTTCGATCGTATATCAATCGTTTCGATAGGGTCTCGTAGTTTCGGTTCGAGGAAACAATGCGTGCGACTGGCTGCTACCTGTTGGTCGTACGGTCGCGATTTGTGGTCGCGGTCGTGTTTTACGCTCGTGTGTACGTATTCTTACACGTTCGCGGACGCACACGTGCGCGTTTCGCATTCAATGATATCGTCGGAATAAATCTCGGGATGTGGTATAGCACGGGATGGGTCGCTTTTGTTTCGTGCTCCTGAGACGATCCGAAGATATATGCGCTTCGGTTCACTGACTGCATTAAAATATTTCGTGGTATTTATCTGAATCGATATACATATCATTATATATACACATCGTGATAAAATTCAATATGATATATTTAAAATTTATCAAACGTAAAAATTGAGTACAGCTTAAATAAACTAAAAATACATCAGACTTATTTGTTAACTCAAATCTTGATAGCTTTATTAGTACTCATTCAGCTTCGAACGACGTGTATAGATAATATACATTTTATTTAAAACTAGCTGTACCAGCGAATTGGTCCGAATGGAATCGTAAGGAAAAAAAAATAGTGACTAATAAAATCATCTGAATGTATTAAGACCATTTACTTATCTCTTTACTTTTCTCTCGTACTTAAGTCGCGTCGTCATTAAAATTAAAGCAACTTTTGATAGAGTGGATCCAATACTAGATACTAGATGGCGAGTTATAGTAAAATGATTATAATAAAATTATTTTACAAGAAAAAACACGTTTTTACGTCAATGTTGATAATCATTGGTATTGAGACTTTATCGCTCTCAGATATATCAGCAATAATTTTTATACAAACAGATAGAATAGATGACAGATACTATATCCTATATACTAAAGTCCTTTTTCAAATGGATAAATATTAATATAAAATAATTATAAAAAAGCCCTCCGTAGTAGTTTTTAAATTTTACGTCTAGTATAGTAAATGATAATTATATTAAATTACCAATTAGTGATCACCAGGTTGAGGATTGGGCACACAAATCTGACCCACATTCATCTAATCGCTAAAACTGATAAAAATAAATGCAAGTGTGGACAAGACCTGACAATCTTTTTTTTTATCTGACTACTCTATTGTCTTAGCAAGGTCTTAATAGCTTCACCGGACTACTAACGATCTTATAACTACTAGTGGAATGTGCCGCATTTAACATTGAAAGACGATTGTGTAACGTTCCCGACAACCTAAAAGACAGTTTAAATCAAGATGGATGTACACGAATCTTAATTTTCTTGAAAATGATAAATGTTTATGAACTGATGTAATCTAATCTACAGTAGTACTACAATGCATGTATTTTGTAAATCGTGGTCGCTAATGACCTGAGATGTTATAAAGTAAATTTTCAAAAAAAAGTATTAACCGACTTCAATATCAATCAAAAACCCATAAGGCACTAAAAAGCGGAAAATAAATAGTTTATCAAATTAACCAAATTAAATAAAACATGAATATGAGATGTACTGGAAGTCGGTACCAACCAAAATTTTTGTATTACAGAGACGCGAGAGTGGACTTAAACTTTGTACCGGTAGATGATATATATGATTTTCGGTTTGGTTGGCACCGACTGCCAATACATCTCTAGGTAGCACACATATCATATGTTTTATTTTTGATAAACTATTTATTTTCCGCTTTTTAGTGCCTTATGGGATTTTGATTGATATTGAAGTCGGTTAATACTTTTTTTTGAAAATTTACTTTATAAATAAACAAGTTTTCCATCTTCACATGAATCTAATGTATATGGTGTTATAAGCTTTCAATTAATCTATATAAGTACTAGCTTACCCGACCACACGTTGCTGTGCCTGAGTAATCAAAAAAAAATTGAAAATCAAAACGTGGTGCCATCTATGAGACATTTATAACATTTGGTCCTACAATTTACTGTCAACAAACTAATTTAAAGCGCCATCTGTTCGAGACTGATGAAACTTACAATTAATGAGAATAATAATTAACATTGGAAGGGTTTTATTTTTTCCCTTATCAAACTGAAATAGTTAAGAATATTATCCGATACGAAATATATATAAGAGTTGTTGAGGTATGTATGCTTGGTACACATATATGTTATAACAACTCATATATGTATGAATAGTTAGCTTAGCTTAGGTTAGCTCAGATAGGTCGCGGGTGTGCCGTGCACCCTTGAGCTAGTTGTCAAAATAAAATCGGCTGAGTGTCTTAAGCGCTCGCCTTGGTAGCCCGGTGAAGCTGTTAAGACCTTGTATGGTCAATAGCGTAGTCAGTTCGAAAAAAAAAAAGGAATGTGCCGCATTTAACATTGAAAGACGATCGTGTAACGTTCCCGACAACCTAAAAGACTGTTTAAATCAAAATGGATGTACACGAACCTTAATTTTGTTGAAAATGACAAATGTTTATGAAGTAATGTAATCTAATCTACAGTAGTACTACAATGAATGTAATCTTGTTAATCGTGGTCGCTAATGATCTGAGATGTTGAAAGCGACCTAAAGTAAATAAATTAAAAGAATATATATTTATTGAAATAAGTAGTAAAATTATTTGAAAAGTACTATTGAAACTATGGAAAACATCAATTTACAAATCAATCTTAATTGTTATTTTACTATTGTCTAGAAATCCTACATAAAAGAAAGTTAATATTAGATAATATTAAAAAAGCTTTCATACAAATGTGCTAAAATTTATTCTGTCTGTGGCGGCCATTTTATGTAATTTTCATGTATTGTCATCAGGGCTGAACAAGCATGCAATTTCGGCTTGTAAGATTTGACTGAAACAAACTGATAACATTGCAAGATAAACAAAAACTTAAAAAAAAAGTCTTTAACGTAACTCAAATAAAGGGCTTTAGTGTCCCTAAAAAATATATTTTGCAAACACGCTGAATATGTCAACAGGCGCGTAATGTGGTGCGAGTCTTAGCCCTCTGTAGTGCCACGGCGTGTCGGGCGGGTCGCTGCGTCTCGTTAGACATGTTTATTGAAATCCAAATGCCCTACCGTAATGTTTAAAATTTATAACCGGCACACGGATAGGACGCGACCGAAATGAATACCACATTATATTATTATAATTTTTTAGGGGCCAATAAATAATTTCTTATAAGTAATCTACATAAAAAATTTAGATCATATTTTTTATACGTTTACAATTTGAAAATTATTTAACAGATCAAGTATCTTTGGTTACTTTTTTATGAACCATATAAGTTCATCAAGGTGGTAATGAACGGCACATAATTTACATTGGATAGCTACTGTATTTTTGTGTGTAATCCATTTTATTTAGTCATAATTTCCATATATCTTTCCATAAAAAATCCTACTTGAGCCAAGAATAGTGCCCAATCTTTAGCTTCGTCCTCACAGTTGTGTGAAAAACGCTTCTCTATGTAATCTGAAAATGTTTACTACGCTCGCCAATATACAGTATAATCTGTAGTCTATCATTTACCCTTCATGCGGTATAAAGACAAATGTCTTAATAACTACTTTGCGAGTTTTTGGTAGGATCTTGGAATGTACTGGATTTTATATTTTATTCTTAAGCTTGTGTTATTTGGCCCCATATTTTGTAGTATTGACAGTGTTTTGCATAATACAATTTGGTTATTGCGTGAAGTGGATGCGAAATAATATCACGGAGTATGTATTCTGACTTGTCACAAAAACTCCCTGGAAAGTTCTAACAGAACGGTTAAGAAGGATAAATGTTAGTTCATTGAAATGATTGCAAGAAACTTGTAATATTGTATTGGTACTTGTATTAGAAGTTTGCTTGCCAAAAAAAACTACACATTTTGTTTTGTTCTATGTTACTAGAAGTTAGAATACTTTTAAATTTATTTGAATATATTTTACCCTTCAAATCGTATAAAAGTGATATATTACAGAACCCTCTTTGACATTTCGAACAGGTACCCACCGACAACGACATATTATGAATTATAGTGATTAGTTTATTCAGAAAAATCACATTTGCGTCGTTCACAGCGCTGATATTATTTATAAACGAGATCTTTTGAAAATAACATTATTTGTGATAACTAATACTACCTAATCTGTAATAATTTTACTTCTGAGCTTCTTATACAGTATGTTGTGTAAAGAGTTTTAAGATTTGAATTTCCAACTCCATGATTATTTTTTATAAACTTCTGTATTATATTCAATTTTAGATTACGTTTTAATTGACTAAAATGTCATAGAATATGATAGAACACTTCGGCTGAAGCGCGCACACAGCACGTAGCTCATTTAGCGTTTCTATTTCGACAATGAAATAAGCAAGATTGAAACATATGCTAGCTATTAAATAAGCAAATAGAGTGGGGTTAGAATCTCTCTAGCTTCAGGTATCATTGGAAAAGCAATTTTTTATGTGTTTACAGCCACAGATAAACACATTTGTATGTCAAAAGAATGTTGTTAATAAACTCGTATACTCGTATATTTAATTATAACTTACAGATGCTAAAATAGATGGCAGTATTTCATGTATGTAATAACTTGTAAAATAACTATAATTAATTTATGATATACCGATAACATATCACCCTGTAGACAACGAGGCCGGGGATGGACTTGGGTACCATCATTCTCCACCGGTCTGCTTATAAACAATAAATTCAACTTAGCATCGTGGAAACTTATTATATTCGATACAGACGAGCAATCAGACTTTGTATTGAGGGGGTCAAATACAACGGTGACAAGAGTCTAGAATTTAATTTATACTATCTATTTGAATATTGATACTCATTGTAAATAATGTTATTCTCGTTTTAAAATGGAATCTATTTTATTACTTAGGTTTTGCAATGTGTTACGATTTTATGAAAATATAAAGCATCTTACCTAACATAGGAATGTTTCGTAATGTTAAGTCATCATTTGATATTATGTAAATTAATAATTAGGTAGTTAACAAAATATTATAATGTAAATAGGAAACAATCCTAAGGTGTCTTGTTAACCACAGATTATCTTATTTATCTTTGAACGGCACCTGATAATGATCGCATCATAAAGTGAATTTATCTGATAAATTGAACCTTCAAATTGTCGTGACTTTCCTAGAGTTAGCAATAGATATTTTTAAACTTGTATAATTACTATCAAAATTCATATATTGTGCAACTGGATTATTATTGTTATCTTTTTGAATAATTACATCTTAAACAGCGTCGAGGAATTATAAAATTTCAGTAACTGTCATTTAAATTTGTAGGCGATATTTCTAATTTAATCTATTAAATCATATTACTTTAGTAATAAGCGTTAACTTGTGATTTCAATTTTAATTGTAACTTATGATTTCGAAAGTTCAACTGTAACTTTTTAGATTTAATTTCAGTTATTATAATTACTGATCATATTTTAATGTTGTATCGCTACAATCGTAGTATCGTTGATAAGGTATGTGTCTATTGTCGGATGATTTACTCGTTTCATAATAAAAAAAGAAAAATATATCGCGAGTCATGATTCCCGCAGCGTGCAGTCCGGCCCTGCTCTGGGCATAAGTTCAGATGATATAGTAAGTAATAAATTGAACGGTCCCCGACATCGGAATCTATGACGGTCGCCGACAGGTACGTCTGAAGGACATAAAATTAAATTAGATACTCGGAGCGTCACGGAGCGGCTATTTATCTGTTTTACTGGTCCCACCGATGCGATGTATTGATGCGTTTTTTGTTAAACATAAGTCGGTGGGAAGGCGGATACGTATGATTTATTGATGAATTTTTTATTGTATTTACCGGGGAAGGAGGGTGAAGTCATTAAATACATACATATATGTATGATCCCACATCGTGTTGTTTTTTTTCGTTCACATGGTTTTTTGATCAGTTTGAAGTATTAATCTGGTCGGATGATCTCGAAATTCATAATTTTATGTGTTTTGAATACTCTTTAAGTGTTCGATTTATAAAATAATATATATACGAAGGTATTTTTATAGCAGTTACATTTCTTTTTCAAGGCATAGTGACGACACTATGGCTGAATATAAATCAATACAATTAAAAAAACAGTGATCAATGAGAAACTGACAAACCATTGACGGTCGTCGTTGTCTGATTGCTTCCAAGCCTTTTGTCTGTTGGATATACACACGCTGCTCTTGAAACGCTATAGGCTTGTGTCATGAAATTTTATCACCATATATTACTCACGTCAATAGTTGTCATTACCGAGTCGGGTGAATACCCGTACCACACCGGTTTTTTTCTTTTTTTTCGAATTGTCTACGCTATTGGTCTGCCGGTACTTTACAGCTTCACTAGACTACAACCACCCCGCTTGGTTACAGTCCGGTGAAGCTATTAAGACCTTGCTAGGTCGATAGCGTAGTCAGTTCGGAAAAAAAACCCCCTTGGTTACTAGATATAATACGATGGCTAGCTAGTGTATGTTGATTGCACGATCCAAACAGAGACAATCATTACATAGTATAAAACAAAGTCCCCTACCGTGTTTGTCTGTTCGCGATAAATACAAAAACTACGGAACCGATTTTCATGCGGATTTCACCAGTGGATAGAGGGATTCATGAGGAAGATTTTAAGGATATTTGTGAAGGATTTTTTTATAACCAGGGCGGGACAACGTCTGTCGGGCCGGCTAGTCTAGTATAAAACTATTCTACAAACAAATCACTTTTTGTTTAAAATGACGAAAGTAGTAACTTCCTACGTGCTAATCTTCTATACATATAATAACAATGAAAATCTAACGAGTATTTACTTTTTAGATTTTAGTAACAAAAATTGTTGCAAGTGTCTAGGAATAAGTACTAAAATACATTTCAATCATTTTTAGAACTGTCCGCCTCTCTGTTTGTGTGGACACGTATTACTGCTAAAGTACTGCGATCATGATAAAACCTCTTCGAGTAAATCATATAGCGTATCTTCGAGTAATATTTAGTGTTTCTTTCATTAAAATCGGTTCGGTCTATCAAAATTTATTGTAAGTTTAATGACGACGTGCCTCAAGTGCGAGAGAAAATTAGATAAGTAAATGGATTTAATACATTCAGTTGAGTTTATTTACCACTGTTTTTTATATAAGGTTCCACGCGGAGGAAGTCGCGGCCACAGCTAGTCGTATAATAACAAACGAACATACATCAAGTTACGAGTATTTCTGCGAAGACGTCTCATGATCGATATCAGAGCCTATGCCGTTAATAATTCTCATCCGGATTATTTGTTTGTATCTCGAGGCATGTCGCCGTCGGTCGATGCGTGTCATCGGACGTCGCGTGTCACGACCGGTGTATGGCTATTTTAAAACGCGCGACAGTTGCGCGATCGCGTCGCCTTCATCACGTCTACAAGACAACTTGCTAAGTATACACTAACACGAGCGAATGTAATTTATGCAATTAGGTTTTCGACTAACCGATACAATTATTACCGTGGGTACTCGATACTCATTCTTTTAATGAATTCTATGATTGATTTATACGTGCCCCTTTAAAATTCACCTATCTTCTGATTCTTTAGACCCGTTGAGCGGTATTTTTTGATAGGAGGTAAGCTTATGGTTTCGCTTCAGCGACATGCTAGTAAGCGTGACTGTATTGCGCTTGCGCGGCTTGCGTCAGACTAGCGACCCGTGGTATAGCGGCCTGTGGCCATATAATATTGATATTACTATAATAAACTGTATATAATGATTGTTCCGAGTGCCAATAGGTACCAGTGATAACTCATTTGTCTTTGTTCATATCACATTATCACTCCAACAACATTCAACATATACAATATTATACAGTTAGTCTGAACATTTTCCATTAATTGATGCAAGGTTCAACCAATTCAACCCTCAATAGTAGTAAAGTGTTACTATTGGCCCGAGGAATAATCACTTATTGAAATTGATTTTAGATGGGTCACCTATAAGGCTTCAGTAACCACATATTATTAGGTTATTATGTGTATATTGTTACTGTTGTGCTTGGAAAATAACCTATGTGATAATCTTAATGCATCATTCACACAATGTAGTAACAGAATCTCTTGTTTAAAGAACCAGAGATCACACTTTGAACTAAAGTCTGAATCAAAGTCTCTGATCTCAGGCACCGAAACTTTAGTTATATTTGCTTTATCTCAATTCTTACTATTGTTGCTCTTAAATGTCATTATATATCTATACTAGCTTCCGTCCACGACTTCGTCCATGTGGAATAGTCACCGTTTACGTAGCGTATGCAGCGGAAGCTTTCAAAAGGAAAAAAATTGATTTTGTAATATTATTCACTGGGTCTCCTCTGCAATTGGTCTGAGCGTGATGATATGATATAGCCTATAGCCTAACTCGACAATGAGATATCAAACAGTGAAATAGTTTTCAAATCTTACCAGTAGTTCCTGACATTAGAGCGTACAAGCAAACAAGTTTTTCAACTTTATAATATTAGTATAGATTATTTCATCCATACAAAGTAATGCCACTTCACAGAACACACTATGTTTTGTTCCGGATTTGCAGAATGCAAAAAAAATAATTAAAGTATGTTGTCTAGATCTAGTGAATTTATTTCATATGAAGCATTAAAATAATCACTTGATGTACAAAGTTATATTACGATGTAAGTGTTGACACGCGACCCCTGTCGACGCACTGTGCGTGCTAGAAATATTTTCAAACGTGCGAACGACATGCAGTGTTGCAAGTCGCATGCCACGTGTCCAGTTATCGGCAGATTTGTGTGACAGTTATCTAATAAATATTTCCAATTGTAATTAGTTATAATGTACAAGTTGGTCTATTTGTTATGAATTTATTACATCTACCAAAAATTATGACACTTAAGAGACAATAGATTTGATAGGAAAAATATGTTTAAACGCTCTCGTAGTTACATCGTACTCCATAATTTCAGGTGTCAATTATGGTTTAATATACAAAAAAAGTCATAAGGACTGCCGACAGAAGTGAAAACTCAAAACAATGGAATAACTGTGTTCTCTTTTTAATTAACTATAGTTAGAATTATTTGGATTTTTATTTTAAATTATTAGTGTGATTTTCACATCTATTGACACTCCCAATAATAATTATATACTATTTTATACAATTTATTAATTCATCAAACATATGATGGGCTGCACAATCTCAATACAACATATGAATATTATATGTACACAAGCTCTTATACTAAGTATCGCTAGTCTGATGCAAGCTGCGGAAACGGAATATAGTCAGTCGGTCATGCTTACTAGCACGTCGTGACGTGAAGTTATACATTTATTTTCTGCCAAAAAAAATTAACTCAATGCGCCTGAAGAAGTTTTCACTTCAAAAATATTCCTTAGTTATTTTGTACCTTAGCTGGATAATTCTGGCAACAGATTAATAATTCAAGTTTATACAATAGTGGTAGATAAATATAGTAGTCTGTTCAAATATTTCACTACGTAATCTTAACTACTGGTTATATATCACATCATCATTCTGAGTGATGTGTCGCTGTATAGTTTTGCTGGAAAATATCATATAGTTGATAAATCAAATCACTTCATACCATTACCTCGTCCGGGAGCACTGTCGCGACACTGGATCATGTGCGAACTGCGAAATATTTAACCCAGTGCAGGGTTGTCAAGTATATAAATGTATGTGATGAAATAATAATTATAACATTTATTTTTACATTTATTTAATTTATTTCTTTCTTAACTGAAATAAGATTTTAGGCCGGTTTAGGTGGTTTCTATATCGTTATCAGCTACGTTGATTCCTTAACTTGTAATGAACATGCAACGCATTGATCGTCTACGTTACATAATAAGAAAGTTCCGATAAATCTGAACTTAAAATTACTTACGTCAGTACTATTTTTGCCAATAATGATTATTATAGATCCATTGAACACAACTTATACCATATTTATTTCTTGGTATTATTAATTTAGTTAATAAGCAAAATTTTTTGTTATATACATTATTATTTTTTCGATGAAACTAGTCGAACCCTATATGTGTCATAGGTGCGCGAGCGCAATTAAAGCGTGCCAACTGATATATCACACGATTACCGCTCGGATTGTCCGCCATCTTGATTATGACGCGTCGTTTTGTCACAATGCGTTTTGCGCGCGTTTATTTTAAAGCACGTTGTCATCGAGCCGTTCATTATATTTAGTGAAAATTACGTTTATCATTTTAATCTCAGTTTATGAGTACTGTTTTTTTATTAGCTAAGCTAACAAATTTAGGTACAGTATATGTAGTCAAAGAAAAGTGCAGACTGTTGAAAGGTTAGACAGGTATACAGAGATTATTTATATTGTAAATTGAGCTAGTCTTACGATGGTAGATATAGGACAAAAAGAACCGTATAAAATTTAATGCAGACTGTTGAAAGGTTAGACAGGTATACAGAGATTATTTATATTGTAAATTGAGCTAGTCTTACGATGGTAGATATAGGACAAAAGAACCGTATAAAATTTATATGAGTATATTGCTAGTGACGAACTAGAAAAATATAAAATCAATTTTATATCGATACACGGTTTAATAAATAATGAATGATACGATCTACAAATTTTGTACTATAAATTATAATTACATTGGAATTATATGTTATTCCAGTGAAATCTATCTCTTGAATGGTATAAATTATGTGAAACCAAAGCAGTTCATTGAGACCGTATAGGATTACTCCATAAAACGTCTTCATAGTTAGAATTTCATGATTAATCAACCGCAGCGAAGTCTTTCCATCATCGTTGTTAACACTACTTCGCGCGTCTCGGTTTAAGTAACTAATTTATACATCTCACGATACAAGTATATATTTTGATGTTCTAAAACGGTGCCATTCAAAGGGTTAACATAAATATGTCCTTAGACACAGCTGTCATTACAGACGCGCGGCGCCGCGACGCGAACACGCCGATCGGTGTACCAACCGACAGAACTAAACTATACGGCCGTACGAAAATAGCCCTTATTTTACCTAATTAAGGTCGCCGATCGTCACGTTGTAAAAGTGGCAACTTTATCGGAGGCGTAAAACATCTGTCATTGGTTAACAAATGCAGACGGGAATTGATGCGACCACGGACAGTGAAAAACGCGGAATCGTGCGTCCGGCCGGCTATTTATATTGGGCCAGCTGTCACAGTCCATCGCTACGTATCAAACCGGCAGTATTTCATCGCGCACTCGTCTAAGATTAACCTTTATAAACCGACAGACACGTTTGACCGTTGAATTTTATTAATTGGCAACACTTTTTTATGGCAATAATTTATTGAAGTTGTCCGTCAACATTTTCATTTATGTCGTCGACGAAATGTTGGCGATATATTTTTAAATTTTTTTACGATGACATAACGTTTTATTAAACGGTTTTTATTCTAAATCAACTGCCGTTTCATTGGTATAAGGATTAATTTTGTGATTAGGTGTTTTTTATACATACCACTAATCTATGCGATTGTGTACTTTGGCCCATGCGCAGAGACGTGCGTAATGATTTTCGCTTAGATCAAGGAATTAAAATTAATCGATTACTGCAATTTATTATTTCATTTAGTTTTTCGCGTGAACTGCAAGTCACCCAAAATCTGTTAAAATAAAACATTGACAATGGAAAATGTTTCTGCTTAGCCAACGAAGAAGAAGAAACATAACCGTATAATGATACCATTATTTATAATAGTCACAATTTCAATAAAATACCTTAGATAGATAGCTTTATACAGTAAACAATAATCTCAAAACACGAACAGACATTCGATGCATTAAAGTCCCCTAGCATAAAACACGAACAGACAGTCGACGTTGTATCCGAATACATTTATTGCTTGAATGAAAATAAAACCTCATATACACAGGCATAATATACTTTGCGTTTGATTATTCATTAATGAACATATGCAAACGTCCCGCCAAATATTATACGTCAATTATATAACGTGTAGTTTGTACTATAATAATTATTTTAACGCGTATTTAACAAAACACCTACGTTTGTGAGATCAAAGAGTGAAAATATATTTATTATGGTAATAATAAGAAAAAATATTACAAATTGTGTACATGGTGTCGTGATTTCGGGAAGTAATTATATGTAAGCACTTTGTTTAAACTGTAGATCATGGCTACAGTATTTATATCTATGTAAAAGTTTATATAAACTGAAATTTATTAAATTTAGATTTCTTAACTGACAATAAATACTTGGGTTCGAATCTGGTAACCCTGTCCTTTTCAATGACTATGAGTACAATAGGGAGTTTTTGGCGAGATTTTAGTCAGTCCTGTAGTGAATTTTATATTTTATCCATAAGATTTTGTTATTCACTCTATATTTTGTAATATTGATGGTATTTTACGTAATACAGTCCGGTTATTGTGCACAAGTGAAGTGGGTGGGAAATAATACCACGGAGCATGGATTCTGAGATACCACATAAAACTTCTTGGAAAGGTCTAATAAGGGATGCCACTATCTTGTTAAAATATTGAAATATTACTACCTACTCGATAATGGCAGTAATAATCAAGCGTGAATGCCAAAAATAAAGAAAAAAAAATTTGGTCGGTTTTTGTCTGTTCTATGCGACATATTTGGTCTGTGGTGGACTGGCACTGTTTCGACGACTTTTGCCGTGAGGTTGGCGGGCGACGTACTGCATCAACTAACCGTCAGTTTACAAAAGGGTCACCGAGTGATAAATTCGCGTAAATTTCGAATGCTTTGCTAATTATTAGTAACGTCATTAATGTTTTATTATGTTTTTAATGCGTGAAAGCTAATGCATATTAGAAAATGGATAAACGAGTTTTGCGTAGTGAGATATATAGCGATAATTAATACGCCATAGATAAACAAGTTAGTGAGTAAAATCTATTTATGATGTCGCTCATGTTATTCCTTTACACAGACTAATTATTTTTTAGGCCATATATAAAGTTATTTTTTTATATAATAATAGTTTTATAACATAGTCCTAAAGCACATTACCGATTTGCCGGATAGTGAGTTCAAGCGCCATGTCAAGCGTATTTTCGTGTCAAAAGACTATTATAGAGTGGATCAATATGTGAATGATGGCGATGCCAGGAATTGACACCTCTCTGTGCATTCGCTAAAAACGTTAACGTGTTTAAAATATGAGTATGTTAAAAGGATACACCCGGTCGAGTTTGTTGCCGGTTCTTCTTGTGGTCTGGGTTGTTTGTCCGAACCGGTAGTAGTTTTGGCGTTCATAAGCGTCCTCGCAGGGCTTACATTGAATATAATATTTTTGATTGAGGCGAACAAAATTATCAATAATAAAAGCAAGTAGTGTTCCGTAGGTAAAAGTAAGTTGTAACATTTTAAATAAGATTCGCACACGTATCATAAACACCGGTAATACAGAAGCGGCGGAATTAAACCCGGCGATGCGGAGCGTCACAATTTGCTAGCTCCACGTTTTTTTATGTAAATACACATCCGTATTCTTCGTCGTCTTATCTTGAATTTTATAAAAGAAACTTATTATTTGACTTTAGCTAGATAAATAATAAGATGTAAGGTATGGCATGTAAGTCTTGTTAAAAATAAAGAATGTGGGATGAAAAAAAGTAATTGGAACGTAGGAGTAAATGAGAAGGCAATAGAATAACACGATGAGAGTGAAAGAATAATTAAGTAAGGAATGAAATAGTGCTAAAGAGATATTGTAAGTATTATTGTGATTAGAATAAGGGAGACGAAAAAAGAAAGAAAAAGAAAGATGAAAACACGTAGTCTTATTTATTTACAATCTTTATCATTTACAATGATATTTCGTTTTATATATATCAAATTCAATGTGTCGTCCTCCGCATTCAAATAAAATTTTTTTTTTATAATAATGATATAAAGACGAGCCCCACTTAGTGACGAGTTAAGTTAGTTAGTTGCCAGTGGTCAAGCGGCGTTGAAGTTTCTTATGTAAAAATTGGGGTGTCAATTTAGCCACACAGCAATTTATCCAAAATAATTCTAAATTAAGTACACTTTATATGAGACGTAGTAGACATACATATTAATTACTTATTCACAGATATAACAATTCATTTTGATGAAATGAAATCCGTCCTATTTTCCTCAAACATAATAATATACTGCACTATTTTCTTCGAGATGTTAATTCTAAATTAAGTACACTTTATATGAAATGTAGTAGACATACATATTAATTACTTGTTCACAGATATAACAATTCATTTTGATTATCGCATAAAAATCCGTCCTATTTTCCTCAAACATAATAAATATACTGCACTATTTTCTTCGAGATGTTTATATTTCATAAAGCGCTTTTAGTTTCGTTTAAATATAAACCATTAAAAAAGCCAAATTGACTGATTTATACTAACGAACTGAAAAAAAAACTTTAGTAAAAATAGAACTCAATCTTATTAAAATTTCCGGGTGTTTCTTTTTTGCGTACCCACTAACATAAAGCAACGTAATACCACCCCGCAACGAATAACAGTAAATCATAAATATAATAACGAGAAAAAAAAACAACAACAATCTCTCTCACACACAAAGACGGTGCGCGCTCTCCGAGTCGAGAAGTAATGGAAGAAATCGCTCGGAATCTATAAATCTATGACGGCGCAGCATCCCGTTCTTCAGACCATCACAAATATGTCAAAAACGGCCATAAAACGTCCCGGAACACGTCCCCGAGATAGTTTATTAGAACTAACACAATGAGATAGTGGAAAATATGTTGGGAGTTACGCCGATTGATGAAATGAGAGTTAGTTTCTTGAGTTTGGCCGCCGCCGCCGCCCTGACTGATCTTAACTCGAATTCTTTACGGATGATATGTTTATTACTATTGGAAGACGTTTTTTTCTATGTTTTTATTTGAAAAAAAAAACTTGTGGGTAGTTATTTGAAATTATTTGATTGTGAACTATAAATTCTTTGTTTCACTCGAAAATGAATTGTTGTATATGTTGAGCTAACACAATCGTCTTAGCATTTAATTAAGAGATATTTTAATATATTTGTCTCGCACACACTGTACATGTATTACATTATAATAGCGGCACGCTTTGTTGGCCGATTTGGCGTTTGTCCGTTCATGTAATTTCGCAAATTGCTGATCTTTATTGTCAATAGTAACGTGCAGTTAGTCCTAAAGTGTATCGAATGGATAGCTTTAGGACACACAATTAACTTGGTACGGGTTTGTATACTACTATATATCTAACTATAAAATATGGTCCTGCGAACAAATCTTTTCACGCTTTAACTAACAAAAAAAAAGCTAATGGATTATAATTATTATTAGTGCAGTTTTTTACAGAAAATAGTTCATATTTTTCAAAATTTGAAATAATATGTGTTTATATCCTATATGTAATTATACATGCGTGTATATAGGCTCGCGAGCCAGCGCAACTACCACCTCCAGCAACCTCACGTCAATGCATAATGCAAAACGAAGCAGCATTTGGTTATATTTTTTTGGAAAATAAATTAACATTTCACATCTCTATTGTAATCTGTCCAAACGGCCATCGTAGCGTGCCACTACTATATTGCGAATATAACCATTAAGTACATTTTTTTTTATATCATTGGTGGCAAACGAACAGGTGGGTCACCTGATGTTAAGTGATCTCCACCGTCCATAGACATTTGCAATGCCAGGGGAGTCGCAAGTGCGTTGCCAGCCTAGGCTAGGAGAAGGAGCAAAGGAAGGGGCTAGGGAAAGGGAGGTGGGCCTCCGGCGCTCTCACTGACCGAACGAAATGCAAACATTGCAAGCACCGTTACTTCACGTCGGTTTTCTGTGAGAGGGTGGTACTACCCCGAGCGAACCGACCCATTCATGCTGAAACCAGTAATAGCTTCAGAGTGGCTCTACCACCATTACTACTACCATTACCACCATTAAATAGAGGTTAGCGATCAAGATATGACAATTTGTATTTTATCAATTAGAACTATATTTTTAATATCGGATATTGAGACTATACATCGTAATCGAAAAAATCTATGTCGATTATTCTTTGGAAATTGTCATTTGCCAGAGATTTTATCCTGGTGCACTGATACTACATTTTTAGTTCAAAGTTATTTATACGAATTACGAGTGATAAATGCGTTTCTATTATTAGGACAAAAAAAAATTGAGGCAGTCGTAACGACTGCCGACAGAAGTGAAAACTTAAAACAAGGGAATGGCACTCCGAATAATAGTTATACACTTTTTTATACAGTTTATTTCTACTACTTACTACGCTTAAAAAAATGTAGAAATACAGCGCGGAGGTATGTGTATGTACATATATACAGGGTATACATATAGCTCATGAGAAGCGAGCGGTGACGACGCGATGACGCGAGTTTCACGCTTTTTGTTCACCCGAAAAAGTGCTCTACGCGCCTAATTAAATTTTTCACTTCACAAACAGCACGCAAATAATGATGTAACGTATACTAATCCTTTTAAAGTTCCTATATGTATTGTTTGTTGTATTGTAGAAAAATAAATTGAATTGCATATTAGAGCTTATTTCATTTTTTATTATATACGAGTATATAATCCCCTCTTCGATCGTCATTTCGCTAACTTTTGTAATTGAACCAAGTTGATCTTATCCGCGACAGTAATTTTTACAATGCGAGAAAACAGATCGGTTTTTACACCCGCAATTATATTATGTGACACAACATTCTGATATTCTCGATCGTTCCGATATTTGTTTATTCGCTCACCCACTTACCATTATAACTCGATACGATTTTATCTCGTATCGTAATCGATTCGGTAACAATTCTATACGTTACTTAAGACAAAAATTTATAACAGTGTTTTTTAAAAATCATTGATATTATATCGAATTCAAATTTAACTATAAAAAATATTCTCTCGGTTTATTATCTTCAGATTACCGTTTCGCTTAAACTGTGTTGTTTGTTTCGACTTCGTTCTTATTATTATTTTAAGTGATTATTTTGTGAGTGTCAATTGGTTTTATATTCAATTTTGAAGAATTAATGCCGATGGATAATTACAATTTTGTTTTTTTAAATAATTCGATTCGTTTTAAAGTGTCGTTTTTAAGTTAATTATATTTAATAATATTCAAAATTATTGTGTAATGAAATTCGAAAGATTCACAAAATTGAGATAATTATTTTTATATGTATCCTTCAACTGTTGTTACAAAAACGGCTCATTGAAAGTATTTTAATTTTAAGAGCAAAATTTTATTATTGAATTTCGTAAGTATATTCTACAAACAAACGAGCACATCCTGCGTGTATTATTTTATTTGAGTTCACCGTCTACATTAATTATAATAAATTATTCAATTGTTCCAATATGGAAATTAAACTTTTAACCTACTAATGATTTTAGTACTAAAACGATACATCATAAAGACTTTAGGTACATGTTTATTATAGTACATAACACGAAAATTCACTTACAATTTACCCCATAATGGGTAGGTATTATTATTTCAGTAAAAAAAGGGAAAATGTTACGCTTTTGACAAAAATGGTAACTCACACGAAGCGCTTGGCAGGCGGGCTCACTCCCCACAGCGAGATACCACGTTTCTCTTCTATGAATATCACTTCAATAAAGTAATCAGAGGTCATTGTAAGCGTTTCAAATTTTCAATCTGTCAAAACGAACGTCAAATTAATTATTAATGACGTCATATTAATAATGGCGTTGAGAAATGAAACTATATGTACAGTCGCGTAGAGACGCAGCCCGCCGTTGCATTGGCGGGTATACAAATATAAATAGCGACAATTAACGTTGATTTATAAGCTAGTGGTCGGATTAAATTCCCCTATTAATATTGATATCTGTGTCGATCGATCCCACATCGAACTTTGACTTTTCTTCGCAACTCTATTTAGCGTATTTAAAAGCTAGACATTTATAATGTGTTTACTTTTTTGCTTTTATAAAATTATTCGATTACTCAGCTTGAAGATGGTTTTTGGGTACTTGGGTATATAGCTAAAATTATAGCTGATATCTTTATTAATAAATAGTGTAAAATTAAATCACTATTCGCGTTTGTTTGCAGTTCTAAACTATGTAACGTATATGGTCTTCTCGAAAAATTGTAGAACATTCTCAGACAGGCATACCTTATATGCATATTATATTTATAGAAAGTAGAGAAATTTTGATTTGTCGTAATTAAAAAAAACTTTGGGTGCTTATATTACTAATGTTGATTAAACTTTACGACATACATCATAATAGTGAACAATGAAATCGTACATATCTTCAAGGCAAATCTTACAAACTGTTTTTATCTTTATAATGGGTTATTTACGAACCTATTTGTCTAATATAGTGTGAATCCTTGTTTAGTTTAATATTTTTTTACATTATACATTTAATATAGATCAAAACTACCATTTAAAGAATATGATTTCAATTAATATCTTGGAAGCTATCACAGATTACAATTAGACGCAACAACAAAAGTAGAGTGTGTCGTAAAAACACACGGTAAAAGTAAAACTTTTTGATTTAAAAAATACAACAGAAAGTCAAGATACGCCGTGTCACCCATGCAAATAATGAACTTGCTTGACGATGCTTAACTTCAGTGATCGGACGAGAACCGCTGTTTTCAACACTCTACCCGACACATAGCTTACCCCACCACTTTTCGTCACACAAAACGGCTGCAGATCGGAATCCCAAAACCCTCCCATACAAAGTTTTACTTCAAAAAATGTTTATGGTACGAGACTTACGCAGCTCCTTTGTCTTTGTTAATGTCAAAATGGATCGGACAATTCTGTGTTTAAATCGTTCGGGAACTTCTGACACCACATTATCACATTACACTCATGCGTAGTCGGGGCTTGTGTCTGTCTAGTAATTGTATGAGCCTGATAGTAAAAGTATATGAGCATGTGCTGGTGGTGTCCATTTTTAATATACAAATGAATAGTGGTAAAATAAGCTTTTGCCTGTTATATATCGCTTTGCTGTGCTCGCTCATTCACTATATAACTCGTATACCCCAGTGGGACAAACGTCACGGCTTGTCCACTCGTTCTTATTGTGAACAAGTTTCAACATGTTAAATTACATAGAACAGGCCGCTGGTTCAGTAAAGTCAGGTTGTCATATACAAGCGACTATCGCGCTACTGGTTTAGAGATTTGCTTAAGGTAAATGGTACTATTTTATTTGGTTCACGTGTAAGTAAACTATACTTTTTGCGTTTATTATATAGGATTTTCTTACACCCTTGAATTTCAAAATATGTACCTATCTATAATTTGTAAATATATTTTAAGACAAGTTTAAGTTAATCTAATAAATTTACTAGTTAATTTTTAAGTTTACTAGTTGGTATTTTAATTTTGTTGGTTGATTGGTTTGTTATCAATTAATTTAATTATAATAATTACTTGAATATATAATTAATTTTAAGTAATAAAAGTCTAAAAAATTATAAGTACACTCGGAGTATATAATGTCTCGATTATACACACCACTGTACAAGGGTAAAAGCAATCGAATATCTTCGAAAATTCGTGTTCGGTCAGACGCCCGATTAAATAATATATAGTTTGTAAAATAGTAAAACTTGAGTGTCGGTGGACGTGACGAAGTATTTTTGTCCGCACCGTCAATAAATAATGACCACCAGTCAAAGTCTGAGAGCTAATGTGTGTTCATCTTAGTCTGGCTTTTGTTACGTTACTACCAACAACACTTTTACTACCGGTCTTAGTTGTAATGTTATTTTAATAAATCGAGTTTGAAGTGAGTTGGTCGATAAAAGTATATGAGACGTTATATTTCATGATCAACCGTGATTGTTTATCTATCTTATACAATAAGAATGTAAATCTGACGTGTCTGTAAGTTTTAGATTTTTGTAAAAAAAAAATTACATGTGTCTAGGAATAAGTAATAAATACATTTAAATCAATTTTAGAAATGTCTGTCTGTCTGTTTTTATGTACACGCATCACTGCTAAAATACTGCGTATATAATAAGACCTCTTCAAGAAAATCATAAAGCATATCTTCGAGTAACATTTAGTCTTTGTTTCGTTAAAATCGGTTCACTCTATCAAAAGTAATTGTACCTTTAATGACGACGCGACGTTAGTACGAGAGAAAAGTAGACAAGTAAATGGACCTAATACATTCAGATGATTTTATTAGTCACTGTTTTTTTAATATTAAGTTCCAAATGAACGGAGTCGCGGACACAGCTATTAAAAAAAATACCAAATCTTATTCATGGTTAAAATTAGACTTAGTTGTTTATGAAATATAACGTCTTATCAAGACAAACGAAATTGTTCTGTAAAATTGGTATTGCATTGTGTAATGGTTACATGTTATTAACAACGAATAAAACTGATAGTTTATGCCACTTACAGTATTAAGAATTACGCTTCTTCTATTATAAGTAAATCCAAATAGGACTACAGTTTTAATAGTAGTCGATCAATTATAATTTGATACCACCTAAAGGATTCGTTTGGAACGTCTCGACTCGACTCGGAACAAAAGACGTGACGGATATTTGTGTTAAAGTATTGTGACCATAGTAAAATTCTTCTCAAGTTCTAAATGAAAATAATTCATACTAAGGAGATTTAGGATCGGCGTGGGTTTCTTTGCTCTTATTTGGTTGTGCTGTACCTATTGAAGTTGCAGCCTATATGTTCTGTAATATTGGTGTTGCATTGTGTAATGGTTAAATGTTATTAACAACGAATAAAACTGATCGTTTATGTCATTCTTATAAAAAGAGAATACTTACAGTATTAAGAATTACGCTTCTTCTAATATAAGTAAATCCAAATAGGACTACAGTTTTAATAGTAGTCGATCAATTATAATTTGATACCACCTAAAGGATTGGTTTGGAACGTCTCGAATCGACTCGGAACAAAAGACGTGGCGGATATTTGTTTTATAGTATTGTGACCATAGTAAAATACTTCTCAAGTTCTAAATGAAAATAATGCATACTAAGGAGATTTAGGACAACACATTTATTACTGAAGTAGTCCGGTGAAGCTGTTAAGACCTTATTAGGTCAATAGCGTAGTCTGAGAAAAAAAAAATTACTGAACACAGTCTCTGCGATAGGAATGTGCCGATGTATTGGTATAAAGAAAACATTTCCAATTTTAACGGATTATTTTCGCTATTTCCGTAATTCGATCGAGACATCATCGTAAACACAGAGTAACGGAATCCTGTCTCTAGGATGTAACCGTATATTGTGAGACAGAACCACAATTACTGAAATAACCGCGCTTATTGACTTGATTGTCTAACGGTAACCTGTAAGGTTTCGCTCCGGAACTCGTATTAGCTTGAATTTTGTCAGTTTGTGTTATTAGCCTCCGAATAATCTAAATTTAGTTTTGTTTATTATTTCTTTAGAGAGATATATTTGGGAATAGATTAGAAATATATTTTTCAGGTCTATTAATTTTCTTTTCAGAACCATTATTTTTGGAAGTCATTTTTATCATCAGTTGTATGGTTGGATGATGCTTTAGTAAAATGATAGCAGTTCGAATAACAAAACCTTGATAATTGCTTAAAGATCTTTCATTAATATCACTATAATTAGATTTTTTCGTGAAATTAATTCACGCTTAACATTGCCTAATTCAAACAATATGCCGAGGAAAAAGCTAAACAAAATAGAATACATTTTCTTTGGTACCACAGTCTTCTACACAATTAATGGAAAGTAACAACGTTGTCGAAAATAATATGAAGTAGAAGAACAATGTAATGATATAATTTTGTATTTCTATCAACGCAATTACATTAGCTTGTACATATTGGGTATAAAGTATGACTGTTGCATATGGAGCTGACTACGCAATATGCGCGATACTGCATGTAATTTACATAGGCATTCATAGTTCGTCTCATCTCTGTACCATTCGGGTCAGACGACTAATTCGTCCTCAGCTCCCGACACCCCGTGCCGCGCCTTACAGCTCTACCGCATTATTACTTCGTTTTCGATTAGTGTGTTCTGACTTATAGTGTGATACTTTGTTACTGTGTTATGTGTTACTTTGAAAACCTGCATTTTGTAAAGGACCGGCATGATCTAAATACTAGAAACTGTGACGAACTGGTCGTCCCACGTTTCAGACTTAGCAAAACCAGTAATAGTTTCTTAGGTAATAGTCTTAGGTTTTACAATAAAGTCCCAAAATATATTACCGATTTGCCCGACTATAAGTTTAAGCGCCATGTCAAGCGGGTTTAAATGTCGAAAGGCTATTATAGAGTGGATCAATACGTGAACGATGGTGACGTCTGGAATTGACTCCTCTCTGTGCATCCACTAAAAACGGTATTGTAGCGTATAATGTATTCGAAATATATATATATGTTAAAAAGAAGTACCCGATCGAGTTTCTTGCCGGTACTTCTCGATGAATGGGTTGTTTTCCGAACCGGTGGTAGTTTTTGACGTTCATAAGCGCCTTATTAGGGCCTAAACTGAATAAAGTATCTTTGATTTGATATTTGATTCAATTGTAGGTTAGCGGATTTTAGTTAGCTTCTAATCTTTCTCAATAAATTAGCAAAGATTTCTCTAATCTTACTAATAGTTTAAGGAATCAGGCAGTTCCAGCAACAATTTCTTGAGTTTTATAAGTGAATATTTATAATCCGTTTCTTAATCATTAAAAATATAATTTCTCAAGGTCTATTAAACGACTGTCGTACCATTCATATTTGCTTTGCAAATGCAGGCAAAATACAGCCTCTTTAGCATTAATTACAATTTTAATATTCACAAAATATGACAAACAATATATATTAATATCTGTTATGTGAGTTGTAGATTATTTGCATAATTATTATTCTGCTGACCTATGCAGATGAGCGCCCACGAGCTTGATCGTTTTTTTTTTAAATTTCTGTAGTATTTAAAACAATATTTGTTAACCGTTTTAAATAAATCAAAACTATTAATGATTCGTACAAAACACGGTCACAGTTATTTATTGTTTGGAAAACGTCGAGATGATTTCTTCTACATAATTATACTATTTGTATACGTGTTTGATATGATATATTGATGTGGGGTTTCTTCAATACAACATATACATATAATATATAATTTATTGATTTTATGTTACACGTGGATCTTAAATTTGGAGATCTGTTAATCAATTTTATTTTATTGTAAGAAATGAATACATTATATGACAGTAGTATGCAACGTAGGTCTTTTTTGTTTTTTTTTTTGTCACGTACTAATGGTCTGAAAATATTGTGGCCCTATTATATACTGAAACGTCCGCAGCCCCTCTTGTGTCAACTATAAAATTGCTATTGTATTGTTTTTGTTCAATAAATATTTTTATTATCATATGGGTACTTTTATACTTATTTATTTTTTATGTGTCATCAACATGACAGCACTAATTAAATGTACTAACAGTGACAATTTTGTAATTAAATTAAAATGTAATAAACATATTTATAGGTAACCACGACATGCTCCAATTAAATTTTAATATAACAAAATATTTAAATATTTTACAGATTTAACAAACTAACTATGAAAAGTAACAAATAAAATGTAATAAACATATTTATAGGCAACCACGGCATGCTCCAATTAAATTTTAATAAAACAAAATATTTAAATATTTTACAGATTTAACAAACGTAACTATGAAAAGTAACAAATATAATAGAAAGAGAAAGAAAATACGAAAACCAATTAATATTTTAAAACACTACTTACTCTCTCTCTATCACTCGAATATTTCATCCAGATTAATTTTGTTATTTCTAATTTAATTTAATTATTTAATTGGATATACATTGTAAAGGGAGTGAGTCACGTTCAAACGTGTCTATCATTGAGTAATTTTTATATAATAAATGTTTAACTCCCAAGTATACACAGCGTGATGATATAAAGTTTAAACGTAGAGGCATCCGAAATGAGCTTGTCACATAGCATTTAATGCAACGTTTCTCGTAGTTAACACAAGTCTGGGGCAATTTGTCGCCATGTCTCTTCTAATTTAATGTGATTTTTGGGTTTGTTTCCTTAACTGCAAATAATTCCCATTGCAATTAAATACTTGCTTCTCTGTATTCCATTTGCTTATCGTATCATGTTTTACGAAAATATATAATGATAATACCAGTTTATAAGAATCTCACAGGTAGGTAAATACTTCACGTGTTTATCTATACTAGTGGGCGCCCAGAGTTCGACATTCGACCATAGTTCATTGAAATTTTATTAGGGTTTTGTTTTGTCAAAGGGTATTATGTTATAATATCATTGTAGAATGTAGAATGAAAAAGGGTAATTGGAACGTAAGAGTAAAATAATACATACAGTCGAGCATAGCAACCTCCTTCACAACCTTTTTTGAAGTCATTTATTGACAGATGTCAAAATGTCTTTTTTATTTACATGTGTGTATATGTTGTGTAAAATTGAAGCAGTAGTGTCAGTAATGCATATTTTAATTAATTTAATGTACTTCTAATGCATTTTATATAAAATAAATAGCTTTCTGCACTTCTCCTCCATATAAACTTTAACTATGCCAAGTTTCACGTTCATCCGTTCGCCCAATTCCGTTAAAAAGGGATACAAAGATTAGGCTTCACGTATTATTATATAGATCTTCTAAAACATCCAAACATTATGAGGTATAAAGGCTCTATTTTTTTATTCAACTTATTAGCATTAATAGTGATAAACTTAAAGAAATAGGAGTGGGAATGTTATGAAAAAGAGAACAGAAATCTTTATGCCGCATGAGATTGTTTGCTTAATTAATCTATGAGAGCTACAATGCTCCCCCCCCCTCACCGCTCACCTGCGTCTAACTCAAAATATGATTATACATACTTAGATACTTCTAAACATCAATTTTAAAAATGTATCTACAGTTTGTTATGTATATACAGTTTTTTATTTATAATTAAAGATTTCTACTGAAAAAGATGTGAGCAATTTTAAATAAAGATTTTATAATATTTTATTTCTTGCATACTTCTTATACTTACTAGACATACATTTTATGGTACCTATAATAATTACATCCGCGGTTCCTCGCATGTTAAGTTTATAAATTGTACCCTGGACATTATTCTAGTGCATGAGCTATTATTATAGCGTAGTATTTCATCAAAATCCGGTCAATAGTTTTGGCGTACGCTTGTAACAAACATCCCTACAAACTTTAACGTTTATAATATAACAGGATTAATACACAGGGTATCTAAATACGTATAGATTTTTGATGTCTGTTTGTTAAAGAGTAAATGTAGCGTTTTTAACACAATGTTTTCTGTTTCAGGTAAGCGTGGATATTATTTTCAAAACATAAAATAAATAGTATTCCTATAGAATGAATCATTTCAAGGTATGTCCTTATTTCCATTTGGCTTCAATATATTCTCATGTGCTACGGCTATTTGTATATCACGTGGTTTTTAAACTCTAATCCCATAGCTGTATAGCCTACAGGGTATTAATTCCCGACGTTACAAAGCAGCTGAGTAAATTTTAATAACCTATTATACTTTGGTGTCAATTAAAAACGCGTAAATTGTCAAAGGAACCGACAGAATTGAAAGCAAACCGCGTCGTAGAGATAAGTAACCGGCATGTATTACGCGTTGTCAGTTCTAGTGATGGGATTAATATGTTAACCGAAAAGACGCTTACAAAAGTGTTGATAGGTGACCGAATAACCGGTTAAATTATGTGTCATTTGAAGTATGCAGTTTCTCTACATAACTATATGTATTCTACAGTCAAGCGTCATATTGATAGGCATTTGTTAAGTATATCTAGATAAAAGTTATGTTAACCGAAAAGACGCTTACAAAAGTGTTGATAGGTGACCGAATAACCGGTTAAATTATGTGTCATTTGAAGTATGCAGTTTCTCTACATAACTATTTGTATTCTACAGTCAAGCGTCATATTGATAGGAATTTGTTAAGTATATTTAAAGTCAAGTTCATTCGTAGTTAATTCGTAGTTATATATTTCAAGCTAGGTCGGCAACCATGGTATATATGGTTTAAAAAAAAAGTACACAACTAGTAAGGCTCACACAGGTGTCAAAAAATAGTAATAAAGTCATGAAACCACCGCCTGGTTAACCTTCAAGTTGAAAATCTGTCACCAAACACCTGTTGGTTGTTCCGGCAGCTGCACTTTTTTTATGTTCAACAGGTACGCCATTTAATATATTTCAAGGTAGGTTGACAACTATGGTATATATGGTTTTAAAAAAAAGTACACAACTAGTAAGGCTCACACAGGTGTCAAAAAATAGTAATAAAATCATGAAACCACCGCCTGGTTTACAACCACCTTCAAGTTGAAAATCTATCACCAAACATCTGTTGGTGGTTCCGGCAGCTGCACTTTTTTATGTTCAACAGGTACGCGCTTGGCCGCAATCTCACCTGATGGTAAGTGACGATGAGGCCGACGATGTATCGCGCTTACCCACTGGATGCCTGTTCACTCTACTCTTGAAGACTTCCAAGTTATAAGATGACGGGAAGACAGACGCCGGGAGTAAATTCTACTCCTTAGCCGTACGTATAATAAATGTGGAAGCAATTCGCTTCGTACGAATTACGGGAATATCAACCACGTAAGGGTGGAAACCCTCACGGCGTCTAGTCGTCCTCTGATGGAATGCGAGCTTGAGAGCTCTTAAGAGCTCACCTCTGGATCTAGCGTGTATACCATCTTAGACTACGTCGTCATTTAACATCAGATGAGATTGTGGTACCCATAAAGTATTTAAAAATCTGTTATATTATTATGGTCTGTTTTATACATTTTATACATAAATCCTTTCGATAATTATGCACGTAAGATGGGCCTACATACATTCGTAGTAATAACGTGTTCAATATTTTAAAACTTGATCTATAAATTATAAATTCTTATAGATATAAATTTTTATTATTTCAGTCTGACACATGTCATTTTTTCTTTGTTACTATTATCTATTTTAAATATATTGTTATTTATGCATGTATTAACATAATTAGTTATTTACCGAATAGTCGGTTTGATGTCGATATCGGGGCAGCACTAATGTACATAAAACCACTATCGTTTATTTTAAGCCATAACAATTTATGGGGTCTAAATATTTTCACCGCTTCGCGATGGGCGGCATGTGGGTTATAAACCCGCTCGTAAAAAGGTAATGGGCCTGTGACAGATGTCAGCGGTCGGCGCGGGCGCAACGCTGTTCGTCCAATAGCGGCTCGGATACCTCAGCGCCATTTTCCCCATCTCTAAACGTGTCTCGTGCAGTGTACGGTGGTAAAAGTAGCCTTTTCAATTACCTACCTTTTTGCTAGGTTATTTAGTTATATAATACATTTTAGTCGTAAAACAGACGAGCAAGCCTCCTCCTCTTTTAGTACAATACGTAGCACAAATTCCTCTGTCGAGGCTTATTTGGTCACTGTTCCGTGTGGTCCCTGGTTTGATATAATTTAGGAACTTGCATCATCGTTTCATTTTCCGACAGTAGTTAATGTAGCTTAGTAAATATCTATTTTTGTTTGAATCCTATAATAATATAATCGGTCTTCAGTGAAAAGTCAAATCATGGTATAATGCAATATAATACTAGAAACTGATAAACTGGTCGTCCCATGTTTCAGACTCAGTAAAACCAGTAACAGTTCTTTAGGTAATAGTGTTAGGTTTTACAACAAGCATATTACCGATTTGCCGGTTTGCTATAGGTTTAAGCGTTATGTCAAGCGGGCTTTTGTGTCAAAAGGCTATTATAGAGTCGATCAATATGCGAACGAAGGTGATATCTGCAATTGACTCCTCTCAGTGCATTCAGTTTTGGCATTTAGTAAATAAGTGCAATGCATCGTCGGCCTCATCATCACTAACCATCAGGTGAGATTGTGACCAAGCGAGTACCAGTTGAACATAAAAAAGACCTTACATATTGCATGCATGTATTTTACGAGGTCACTCATACTCTCGCGCTGTGGGAATAATGTTCTGAGTGTCCGTACGTCTTTGCTTATCAGATCAATCTTAGATCAAGGCCAGAAATGAAGTGATGGTAGCTCGGTGATAGTTTGCTCGGAAATTATGTCGATTGGTGTAGATACGAATCTTTACAACAAGTCAGAGCTTGCGGTTAAGCAAAACATCGTAATATAACCATAGCATGGTGGCAGGGCTTTTTCTAAGCCTGTCTGGCTAGCCACAACCGTCAAGTTGAAAATCTGTCGCCAAGCACTTGTTGATGTGTTCCGACATTGCACTTGAGAGCCAGTCTTGCTCTACATTTAATTTATTTACTATTTTAAACTACATCGTCATTTAACATCATGTGAGATAATGCTGAAATGTCAAGACCTATAAAGTATAAAAAGTTAAGAATTACAACATCGCAGTTAAGTTACTGGAAACATCAGTTGTCCTGTGCAGCAAAGACCGACTTTGTTTTAATCAAGGAATAGGTTAACGTTCTACTGCAATCTAACCTGGTGCTTATTGTCAAGGGTCAATATAATCTAAGTTGATAGTCTTAAAAACGAAGGTCGTTTAAACGCTACATTCCTGAGTTATTAGAGTTCAGAGTCTAGGACTTGTAATTTTACAACTCGAGATCAAAAGAGTTTAGATATGCTATTAATGCCTTATTACCAACGTGAAAGCTTTTGATTGAATAACATATTTATTTGTATTTACATAAATTGCATTTTCCTCTTTATATTACGCTATAGAATGATAAACAAACAGACTGTTGTGGTTTGTTAAGACTGTACGCAAATGATAATTTGAACACATTTTTTGTTTGTAAGCGATAACAATGCGCGCCAAATTCCTGCAAGGTCAAATGGTAATATCGGTTTGAATTAAACACGGGGTTTGACTCAAAAATGTTTTTGGGTTTAGATTTATATTGTTGCTAATGTATGCAAAGTCTACGATTGTATCACGTTTTGACGAGTTAAAAGCCCGTGTATTGTCGTAGAAAAATTGTTCTATACATGGATTATGAGAGAAGATTATTAGAAGAAACTAAAATACCGCCAAATATAAGAAGGTTGACATTACGTGTAAGAGGTGTTAGGTTGATTATTGCTGTCACTTATTAAAATATTTTATGTCATACATACAGATTGTATCTACCCATGACCTCATGTAAACGCACAAAAAATAACGCATTAATCGTTGACATAGATTGATGGTTGAACTCAGTATTTATATAAAGTTATACAACAATGAGCGCAGAAAAACCTGCGCACGAGCTGAAGGGTCAGAGCGATCTGTCAATGTTAAAAAACGAACTCGCTGCTGGCCAATCAAAACGCTACATTTGAATAATTGTTCGTTCGACTTGGACCAATCGCGTTCGCCCACGGCTCATCTTATTCCCTATTCTGGATGATTAATGCGTTATTCAGACATATTTACGATCGACTGTGAAACGACTTTGAATGATTTGTACGTAGCTAAGTGTCATAGAGTTGAATTTACGATTGCATATCGGTTATGAGCACAATGAATGATGGCCGCCGTATATTATTATTGTAAAATAATAAATATGTAAAGTAGATTTCATTATTCAGAACAGCCACCGATGTTAACGTCTCATGGCTGTTTCGAGGTCCATGGGAAACTCTTGGACTAAATCCACAGACAACTTACATTTTTTATCTAATTTATATACATATGCTTATATTATAGGTAACGATTCCGTGTTTGATTACTAGATATCGATTATTAGAAATTGAAATGTTTTTTTAAATATTGTTATTAAGGGCTATCTAATAGCATTTCGAGACACCCAAGCTATTACTTAGACTTGGTACTCCCTGTTATTATTGAAAAAAATTGAAGGCTGGTATAAGCACGTTGAATGTGACTCTGCGTTTTGAGGTCGCAATATTATGCTTATTTTTAAAATGCTTATGGTCCAAATAAACTTCAGATTCAGATTCAGCGTATCGAAATACATGAAAATCATGCTGGGTTCCACAAAAATATTTTCATAACCAAAACGCCCAATTTTCGCTATTTTTTACGTTTTTTTTGCAATTTACTCGAGATTTTTATATTGCACGCTCCAAACTGACTCCAGATTCGTATTCAGCGGTTTGAAATACATGTCGGTAGGTAGGTGGCGTTAAATGTACAAACCACTATTTTGTGTGGCCGTGTAATTAATGAAAAATGGGTCTATGCATTTTTCCAAATATTTACCAATGAAAACTACCGATGGTTTATAACCATCCCGTATTTTAAACAACGTGACGATGATTAACATTGAATAGAAGATAAAAATAGAAAAAAAAACGATACACGTTTCAAACAGAAAGGATCTCCGCCTCTCTCTACATTTAAATATACAGAATAATCGGTCCACCATCCAAGAGGCAACGTAAAAAGCGTTAATTATCTAATCGGGCACGCAATCACTCCAACATAATGAAGACGAGGGTGGAGGAGGGTCGAGGGGGGAGCTCGGGGAGACCCGCGATCAAGCCCGTCCCACATAAATCTGTCAACGGACTCTGCGCCGGCGCACGGTAACGCACACATCTTGATCTACGACAGGGGAGCGCAACTTTTTTTTGTTTTAAGTTAATTGTGTTGAGATATGAGTGTACGAAGATTTGATGACATACTTATATATTGTTTGCACTTAATAACTCCGTTAATAATTGTATTATGTGGTAATATTTCCGGATTTTAATTCTATATTATATGTTAAAGTAAAACTATTTTTTCCCATCGCCTAAAATTTTCATCCGTCCATCTATCGCATGTCGCATTACAACCGCCCGCTATAAAGTGTAAGGCTCTCGACAGAGCAGCCAAGACCAATATGGCAACGCCCATGGCTCAATTTAAAAGGATGTGAATAAATATTTTGCTCGGTTTTTAAAATGCGTCTATCATCTGAGTGATTCAATCTACCATGTATTCCGTACTCTAATACGTAGATTTGAATTAAAATTTATAGTTGGATATCTTGGCTACTATTGATTTCCTATTACAATTATCATTTTCCAATTATTACATTTATTATTTTATTAAGAGTAAAAACGTGATTTTAAATACCCTAAATCGAATAATATTCAGAAAATTTTCAGTTAAATGCCTACGATCCGAAAAAAACTTTCACTTGCATCGTGGTTTTATTTTACGCTTATGTTTAATAAACATGTAATCTACCGTTATTATAATATTATACACGACATTAGTAAGTTCGAAAGGTAATAACTTCTCCGATAGTCTGCACTGATAGACCTCAATACGATAAATAAACGATAAGACCATTAGTTAACGTTAGAATAAACTTGGCACACCTTACGTCACGGTCTAATATCATTGTATAAACGTGAGATCGAATTGTCAGATTTTGGCCTTCGCATTTCTTAAATTATAAATTAACTTACAGTGTGTACATTGTATTCAAATCTCTGAGTTATTATCAGTACTCATGATCTTGATCTAGTATAAAAGTATTAATACTTTGTAAGAACTCTGTTCAATAATTACAATGTATCAATTACAATATTTATCAAATTACGCAATAATTTATTTTTTTATAATACGTCGATTTCTTACAACAAATAGTTAATAGCACGAAATAGTGCGGAGTCGCGCACAGAGCTAGTAAAATAGATCATTAAGTATAGTGTTTCTCAAATTATTAATACGTTCATTATTAGGTAGATAAATCTATTTTATTTTTAAATGTATAAAAACAGTTGCCGGCCACTGGCGTCAGCGTGCGTGTTCCGAACGGAAAAGTTCTGTGATTTGTGATTAGAGGCTTTTAGATTTATGTTTCGATTGAGAGACGTCCGTGGAAATTCCTTTGTTCACTCTGTGTTTTTTATACTCTCTTATTTTACGTCCTGTTTTGGTATTTAGTTAGTCTTAGTGGAGTTATATATGAATGTTTTTTTAGATTGATATGGTGTTCAAAGCAGTTTTTTTGTTGTTGACATAATATTTATTTTAAACTAATATCTTTTGATTCGTTACTTTCGACACAAGGAGCTTTGAACACATGCTGAGGATTGTTTTTTATTATGGCACGATAAAGTGAGACGACCGAAGGTACGTGATGGCAAGCAGAGTGCAATTCAATAACCACGACAACAATTGAGAGATATGCAATCTATCGCTACTCGCCGCTGTATTGTCGGTCTGTAAGCTTCTTGGGAAATAACTCAAAAGAAGCCTACTATTCAAAAATACTTTATTTAGTTTAGGCCCTAATAAGGCGCTTATGAACGTCAAAGCTACCACCGGCTTGGAAAACAACCCAGTCATCGAGAAGAAGCTGCAACAAACTCGATCTGGTTTATCTTTTTAAAACTATAAATATTTACAATACATTACTACTAGTTACAATCGTTTTTAGTGAATACACAAAGAGAGGAGCCAATGTTTTTTTATAGTATCACGGCAAAATGACTGCACTGTTCCTGATAGTAAGCACAGTACAATCCAAAAACAATGGCGACCACCGAGTGACACACTACCCATCGCCGGTCGCCGCTGTCATGCCGGCCTGCGAAAAGCTGGATATGCACAGGCTGATCCCTAAACGCGACCCGCAAAAGTGAATCAATATGACGGGCTTTTTCGCTATATACATGGTAGTTGCGACCCAGTTAAGCTGTAAAACCCTACCACCCCGCTTTCCCCATTGCCTCATTCGTTATTCAGCTGGGTGCACCACGACAATTCCAGATATCACCATCATTCACAAATAAATCCACTGTATAGTAATGTTTTGACATCAAAACCCGCTTGACATGGCGCTTAAACGTATAGTCCGGCAAATCAGTGATATGCTTTGGGACTTTGTATAGCCTAACACTTATTACCTAAAAAACTGTTATTAGTTTTATTGAGTTTCAACACGACACACATAGACGTACCACTGTAATAGCCGACGAATACTATAGATATTTTAATATTATTTTTACTCGCGGCTTCGCTCGGGTTAATGTGAATTATGGAAATAGTACTTTTATGTATTAATCTTTGTCTGTACCCTTAATAGCGCCAAGTTGTTTGTTTGTTACTCTTTCACGCCTCAACTATTATCACTGATTATCATAAAATTTTGCATATAATCTGTCCGGAGTACAGAAAAGGTCGTAGAGTACATTTCATCCTGAAAAAATGTACTAAACCCGAGCGAAGGCGCGAGTTAAAGTTAGTTTATAATATTAGTTAAGATCGCTAGAATCATTTTATATATTTTTTTCTTGATAAGAATAAATTGAACTCAAAATATAATTGGATGATTATATTAATCTCTTAACGGAGCTGATCTAGATTTTTTTTAATTTAGCACACTCCAATATTGAATATAAATAAGTAGCTTATGTTATAGTTCTATGATTACTTGGTGGGGGGGTCACTACTTATTGTAGTAAAGCGCCAACACAACATATATTCCTAACATAGTGTATTAAAAACCGGGGCATGTATCCGTCCGAGGCAAGTATCCGGCTTTTACCCTAATTGAATTCGTTCGATTACCTAATTCAACGGTAAAAGGAGTATCCGTGAAATATTTTTACGGGAATATTCAGGTTGTAAGTAAGTAAAAAATTGACATGAAACCTTACTAAATGCCTACTGAAATGCTTTATTATGTTGAGAATTAATTTCCCTTTCTAAAAATTACTATTTTGTTTTTCATCAATAACCTAAAATGCTTAATAAAATATTGTTACTTACTTTTACTTACTTTTATACTCTGATGAAATACCATTATTGTATTTGAATTTAAAAACCACATGTGAATAGATAGATAATTTATCTAAATAGGTCACTATTAGAGTGATCAAAAAATATTATACTTTAACCATACCAGTGATTTATGCACATTTACTTCCATGCTACATTTATCATATTGCAACTTTGTCAAATGAAATCCCCAATTAAATTATCCGATGCAATCTCGAAAATCCTATAATAATTTGTGTGGCAGCGACGGCACTCCATAATCTGAGCTATCTATCTAGCGGCCCAATGAACCGTTATCAGTGGAAGCCGCCAGTTAATTGGGTTTTATCCACAGAGACTATCCCTCGTATTGATAAATAATTTGACATGAGTGAACGAAATGACGACTAAATATGACCAATATTTTAAGTTTATATTTTTCATTAAAATGTTGTATAAAACAATAAATAAAACACAAATATGGGTGTCTTTGGCGGAATCTTGGAATGTTACGTAGTAGATTTTATATCTTATTCATAATCTTGTGTTATTTAGCTCTATATTTTGTATTATTGGTGGAGTTTTACGTAATATAGTTTGGCTATTGTGCACAAGTAAATGGGAAATAATACTACGCTGCATGGATTCTGACTGACCACAAAAATTCCCTGGAAAGTTCTAACAAGGGGGTCATTATCTTGGTAGTATATTGAAGTGATCGCAAGAAACTTGTAATATCATCATATTCGAGAATGGCCACAATAATATACTAGAATATTGGTTGACAAAAAATAACAAAAGAAACAAAAATATGTACATATGTTTCTTCTCTTTCTTACTTAAGTGGGATTAATATGGCTTTCTCTACTCACCTCTATCAAGTATCATTTCAGTACTTATATCTTTTAAACACAGGTCAAACCTCATACAACCCACCCATACCTTCTTTGGATTGCCTCTGTCTCCTTTCTAGATTTATATGACATACATTTTCTTGACCTGTATACACACTAACCTACGTCGCTACTTCTCTGTTACAGGTATTCCTAATCTTATATATCCTAGCTACACTTTACATATATATATTAATTTTGGAATCTTTACCAAATACAATTTTCTTTCATGCGCCTTTTTTCGTTAATATTCATATTCCATATTTCACTTCCATATAATTGGTTAAAGCTACGAATGATTCATATATAAAATCCAAAATAGACAAATAGTTTAAATTTAATTTTTAGAAAACAATATCTTTGTAAATTATACAATCTACTTTACCAGATATTTCTTAGATTTCCTTCATTAAAAATTAAATATAATTTAATATTTTATATAAAAGAGACATACAAATACGATTCTTTTACGGAAATATAATGCAGATTAATTATAAATCAAGTTAAATAATTTAATATATTTTATTGAAATTATGGATGTTAGCAATGGCTATCACCAATTCCAGGCATTAGTTCTACCGCAATGAAGTCCTCTATCAAGGAGGGTTGTTAAAAAACTTAGCCGTAAGGAATGTTATGATTTATTCTTTTATTTAATGTCCTTCATCAATTGTCATTACAGTAGTGTCCGGCTCGTAGTTGACGTCCAGTGCTCGCGTACGTACAATTTCTTTGTACACAAAAGCTGATTTACGGGGTGTGCGGGTACGCTCCGGACTGTTGTAGTCGACTTCGTATAGCCCAAAACGCTCTCTACAAAAAAACGTGTAATTATGTGCAAATAGATCTATCAGTGCCCATATTGAGATGAAAACTTCTTTGAGCGCGTTGAGCGATATTTTTGACAGGACACAAATTTATAATTTCGCGTCATAACATGTTAGAAAGCATGACATGATAGTGCTTACACTGCTTGTGTCAGACTAGCGACACGTAGTGTAGCGGTCTGTGTACATCTGATATTTATATTTTGTATTGAAAATGTGCAGCCTATCATATGATTTATTAATTAATAAACTGTATAAAAACGTGTATAATTATTGTTCGGAGTGTCAATAGTTCTGAAAACCACTAATAGTAATAATTTGAATTTACAAATTGTGAATTTTAAATAATTCATACTAGGATAGGATAATCAATTTAAAAATTCAGTTTAAAAACAGAATGCAGTTATTGTATACCAAAATCCGTGCACTGATAAGATTCGTTAGATCAAGATTTCCGCTGATTAGGTTTACTCAACATGTTTTTCTTTATCGTCTGCCAATAATGGTACCATATCCAAATAAGAAAAATGTATGCAAATTCTGAATCGTTGAGTGTGATACTTGTGGACACGGGGTCAGTAAGCCACCGAACAAATCACGCGACGACCACGCTAATATATATCGAATAATTATGGCTATATAGGAAAGTTAGCATTCCCTACATTGACATTTGGTACTTTCTTGTAGCTATTGATTCATGTAAAGAGAGGTAACATCGGTATCTAATGAAATGTGGAATATTTTTTTAGGCAATTCAAGTATTACGTAATCAGAATTTCAGTCATCCGCCGCCTTATCATCAAAAGTAAGTAAAGCTCATACTTCCCCCTCCTATGCCTACATAAGTATTCGCAGATTTTACGAAAATTAATACATAAGTATTGCTGATACATTCACTATTCAGACTCCTCCAGCCCCATGTCTTTATAAATAAGCATTTATTTATTAACATAGTGTTACAGGTATACATACCTATACTACGTAAATAAAGTATTTACACATAAAACAAAACAATATTCATTTTTTTTATTAACGTGGGGAAATCTCTTTTGGATACGCCACCCTCTCGGGGGAGAGACTGGATTACGTCCGACTTGCACGGACTAGAACCCCACGGTGTACTGTCCGATCGTATTGTTGGGGCGGCAAGGGATCGAACTATGCTAGTCCCCTTGGATAACCGCCCCAACGGTCCGCCCTGCGGAAGGTGGCCGCCTGACTCCTTCCTAATAGGGAGACAGACTGAGTACACACCAGCAGCCTCCCCTCGACCGCCAAACCTGTGCAATGAACCGGCCCATTCCCTCAGGTCCGGCTACGGTGGCGGGAGGAGGCGGCCAAATCGCCGCCTTCTCTCTCCGGTTCTCCTTTGACGGAGAGGGCCGCTCAGAGGGTTATCCTCACGAACCCTTTCCGCCACTTCCTTGTGTGAGATGACGTCCTCGTAGAAGAAGGCTATCGCTCTCCATACCTCCTCGCTGCCGAGCATGGCCGAAACCACACTCGGCAGCGACAAATCTGTTCCTACCACCACTGCCAGAACGCGGCGCTGTCCCTCCCAAGAGGGGCGTCATATACAGAAATAACCATCGTTCACAAATTGATCCACCCTATAATAAACATAAAATAACGAGAACTTTAAACTAAGAGTGTGTTTTCATACCCAAGTTCCGTATGTAATGGAATGGTATTATAAATAAAACGCAGTTTAAGGCAAGTGGTGACTGCAGGTGAAAGTAATCGTCTTTCCTCAACGATGGCATTTTGTAATTGAATGTAGAGTAGAAAAACCTGAACGGGATTCGTCTAAGTGTATTAATTACTGTGGCGGGGTTTTCTTCTTGTATTTTTTTAAGATGTAAAGTATTAAATAGGCGTCTAGTCTATCTCATATCAAGTGGTAATTGTAACCTATAACTCTGTACGAGCCTCCATAGAAAAACCGTAGTTAATAATGCCCCTAGATAAAAGGTTTGTGTTGGCAACACTACGTTTTATGCCTTCGTGAGCCGCAGTGTCTTGTTGCTAATCGTTTACGTATTTTTTACTGTTCACACGGTTGTTAAACAAACTATCATATAAGACCTGTTTAATTTTGGCGATAATAGAAACCGACACATACAAATTACGCTATACTAAATCCAAAACACACATGTAGTACATTAATGCACATGAAATACATTTGGGTTCTGTGACATTGTAGATAACAATTTTACATAGAAATAAATGTTGTGTATAGTTAATAGGGGATATCAACTTTTTACCACAATGTCGTAGCTATGTTCCTCGTCCACTGTTTTAAATTTAAATTCATCAAAACAGCTGAATATTCTTTAAATTTTAATATACGATTCTTCTCGTGGAAAGCTTATTGTTTTATATAATATTAAACACAATCATTTCATAGTATCTAGGTATACAAGCTGATATATAAATAATCATAAAAAATATTGTCTACTATGTGCACGTATACGCTACCACTATTGATAACACTGAGAAGGTGGATGAGATTCTTGAACGACTTGCCATATTGCGTGCTTACTTCACGTACTCGCTTTACTCAAACATTTGTAGGAGTCTGTTTGAAAAGGTCTGGTGCTTTTATGTAACTAACAAAATAATTGATTCATGTAATACATAATACAATGTAAAGTCATTATAACGAAACTTGAGAGGCCCAACATCTTTGTTTATTATAAAGAGTTTTTAGCATCACTTTACTTTTCCCCTTTCTCTTACGTGTATCAAACAATCTAACTATGCTTTTCTGCCATATCAATTGTTTCGAAGTTAGTTTACGACTGATAAGACAGGTGCCTGGTTTAACTAAGACCAAAATTTCCCAGAGACACTATAATCCAACAGCCAAACAATAATAAAAGCAAGGCGGCTCACAACATGAGGTGTCCTTAAAAATATCGCCATCTCAAAGATTTCGTAAATTGTAATTTGATAACATAATCAATAATACGCATTGTAGATATTTAGTGATGTCTAAAGTATGAATGTATGTATACATAATTGAGAATGGTAGTTGCGCTATAAAGAGTTTATCGATGTATGGATTTTAGTATTAACTAATCAAATTGTACTAATTTCGACGTTATTAGAAGCTTTTAATAATAACGAACAAAATTATAATGACTTTACAGTGTCCTTGTTTTGGTTAATTTGTGGATTTATTGTTTTTTTTTTTTATTTACTCTGTCAAGAATGACATTTATTGACAATGAAATATACATTGATTCTCTTTACGATAAAGGATAAGCTGGTATTCTCATTGTTGCTGACAATTACAATAATGATGGCGGAGGGTCAGCTAGAGCAGAACTCTGTGTTGTTTCTGTTGGGTGGAGCGCAACCTCGGAACGTCCAGCTTTCAAATAAAAAAAGAATATTCAAAATTGGTTCACTCAGTCCCAAGTTATGAGGTAACAAACATAAAAAAAAATACAGAAAAAAAACATTCAAATTGAGAACCTCTTCCATTTTTTGAAGTCGGTTAAAAATAACAGAATTACCATACACCATTTTGCCGAATTTCGTCTGCTTAATGGCTGATTAATAAAAAGCGATTGTCATTCCGTTAAATGTACACTTTTATCTTCAGAGCTTATGATTATTCACATAATGATTTCTCAGGCATTATATACCCTGGATATATTTTGGGGTGTAAGGGGTGTCAAATAACATCTAAGACTTGAGACACCCAAGCCAACCTCACCTGCACGTGGTGCACCCTGCTGGATAACGAACGAGGCAATGGCGAAAGCGGGGTTGTAGGGTTTTACAGCCTGACTGGGTGGCAACCACCATGTATATGGCGAAAAAGCCCGTCATAGTGATTCGCTTTTGCGGGTCGCGTTTCGGGATCAGCCTGTGCATATCCAGCTTTTTGCAGGCCGGCATGACAGTGGCGACCGGCGATTGACAGTATGTCACTCGGTGGTCGCCATTGTTTTTGGATTGTACTATGCTTACCATCAGGCACAGTGCAGTCACTTTGCCGTGCTACTATAACGTTCGTTATTCAGCAGGGTGCACCACGTGCAGGTGAGGTTGGCTTGGATGTCTCAAGTGTTAGATGTTATTTGACACCCCTTACACCCCAAAAAGTGTTTTACGTAATATAGTTCAGTTATTTTGTAAGTGAAGTAAACGGGAAATAATACCACGGAGCATGGATTCTGACTTGCCACAAAACTCCCAGGAAAGTTCTAACAAGGGGGCCACCATCTTGTTAGAACATTGAAATGATCTCAAGAGACTTTATCATTACCTACTCGACAATGGCAGTAATAATCTATGAGAAGATTGGTTGCCAAAAAAACAAGGTAACTTGAAACTTTATATAAAACCGAACAGTAATGAGCAATAATGAACGTTGCGAATCTAGGAAATTGTCCATAATAATTTACAGTCAATAGCGGAATTCTACCGTTGTGTACTCCATTTCTTTGAGATTCTGTTTTAAATGTTGATAGCTTGTCTTTTACTTTGTGTCCGTTTTTGTTTGTATTTTTAAATGTTCGTTTTCTGATTTGTAACGTAAAACAAAATATTTGTGATGTTGAGTCGAATATTATTTCTAAATACGAGGTAGACGTTTTGACTACAAAATTTTAAAGTTAAAATAAGTTAATGGACAAAAAAAAATTACCTTGAAACCTTGGAAACCTTTTTTCTTTCGCCTCAATTTTTTTGTCCATCTATCGCATGTTGCATTACAGGCGGCACGTGACCGCGGCGTACGGATAAAGTGAAAAGCACTCGGCAACGCAGTCTAGGCCAATATGTGTGCTTCATCTGAATGTTTGTATTTATTATGTACTAGTGGGCGCCCAGAGGTCGGCATTCGACCATAGTTCATTGATTTTTTAAAGTTTGAATTTTATTAGGGTTCTTTTGTCAAAGGGTATTATGTTATAATATCATTGTAGAATGTAGAATGAAAAAGGGTAATTGGAACGTAAGAGTAAAATGATACATACAGTCGAGCATAGCAACCTCCTTCACAACCTTTTTTGAAGTTCTTTATTGACAGATGTCAAAATGTCTTTTTTATTTACATGTGTGTATATGTTGTGTAAAATTGAAGCAGTAGTGTGAGTAATGCATATTTTAATTAATTTAATGTACTTCTAATGCATTTTATATAAAATAAATAGCTTTCTGCACTTCTCCTCCATATAAACTTTAACTATGCCAAATTTCACGTTCATCCGTTCGCCCAATTCCGTTAAAAAGGGATACAAAATTCTCGTATTAATATAATGATTCCATACTCTGATACGCAGATTTAAATTAAAATGTATAGTTGGATATCTTGTCTCCTATTGATTGCCCATTATCATTTTTCAATTATTAAGTTAACGTTATAAACCCGATTTTAATACCCTAAATGGAATTTCCCCTAAATGGAAAATGTTCAGTTAAATGCCTACAGTCCAAAAAAAGTTTCATTTACATCGTGATTATGTGTATTTTTATATAGGACATCATTTTATTAAAACGGTATATTATATACTTCAGTATTAATACAAGAAAACATATATCTTCTCTTTCGACTTTATAGAACCATGTTGGTTTTCCAGAATAGTCTGCTCGAAGCGTTCTATGGGTCTTGAACATTATTTGATTCTAATGTAAAAAAATAACGTTACCTATTCGCGTATCTGCATAATTCTTTTCTTCTCTTTGGGAACCTCCATTCACTATCGTTTATGGCGGTTTTCACTCAAGTCGATTGGTCGCAGCTCAGAATGGCGAAATGGCTACGTACGGTAATGTAATGCATGCCACATACTTCTCTACAATCGTACTGTATTGTTTGTTGTATTGTGCTATTTTTAAAGTTTTGGACTCTACATACCTAGATATTCGTGAATGTCAATAATAATTTCGAATAATCTTAAAACATTCTTTTTTTTTAATTGTCATTCTTTTTTAATAGTGGGTTTTGTATATAATTTCTATCACTATAAGTTCTTTTTTCTTTATTTGTAAATGGGGTTTGGTCACAAATTGACCCTGTCCCTCAATGATTACCAACAAAATGAAATAAGTACATAGTCAACAATTTACCGATTTTTAATATCAGATATAACCAGCCTGTAAAGCATTCTTGCTTCCTCAGATGTCAGGAAAGCAAGGATGGCATTACATAATCCCACAGATCTTAATGAGTCATTCATTTTCTTCTCCAGTGCTAGTCTTAGGGCTTGGTTACGTGTGCATTCAGTCATTATGTGGCACACATCTACTAAAATATTACATATATCACATTTTGGCGATTACTTCAATGTCATTAAATGTAAAAACATATTTAGTCGAATGGGCGAAGTCGAAGAAATCAAATGTACTAATGCAATTTGATTGCTTCTAATTAGTCTGATACAGAATCAACCCTACTTTAATTTCATTCAGAATGTTGCAACATGTCGTTTAGACTTTACGGGAGAAATATTTCCCATTGTTTATATTATCATAAATGATTTCTAAATGCATAATTTACAATTGTATAATTGATTGTTTCGTATGCAACGTTTTAGTTTTTGAAGAGCTACTCCAGATAGTGGAGGTCTGCAAAGTATCTATAATATTGATATTAATTTTACTGATGATGTCCGTTCGCGTTTTAAAGCTACATTGAAAGTTGTAAGTTTTAACTGTTTTAAGGGCTAGCAAATCATATCTAATACAATTCTAAAGCGTTTCTCACAAATATCATTTCTTAAACAAAGTGCTTAATACTGACCAAGGTGTACTACAGGGTATTCATTTTGGTCCCATATTAACAATATTATTATTCCGATATCAAAACTCATTCAAGTCATTTATTCGTTGGTTTCTGGTATGTCCGCACTCGATTAAATTGGGCTTAGGTGAAGATATATTATATCTGAAGTAAATAAGGAAAAAAATACACCAGTAAATAAGTATTCCAGGTAAGTTTTCTGGGTCACTGTATATTTTAGTACTATAGTAAACAATTCAGCAGAGAGCGACACTGCTCATTTCCTTATAGCATTAGCTTAGCATTATCGCTGCTATTTTCATAACGAACTGAACGGAAATGAACCTTATCCCAATGTAATATAATCTCAATTAATTCGCGAGGGAGCGTGACTAGAGCAAATTTGGTAAAAACAGGTTTATGAACCTTGTCCCGTCGAGTTAAGGTGGATTTTTGTTTGCTTTTGATGTAGCCACTTTGGATGTCGGAATGACCAGTAATGCGACGCTTTGTAAGCATGAGCTTCGGGTCTGTCGCTGGCGCAGGGGGTACGGGGGGTTAAGAATACATACAATTGTAGGTTGTTGACTCGGAAGGGATGTAAATTTTTCGACTACCTTTACTTCAGGGGTCGGCAGAATTTTAAAGATTGCGCATGATTAAATTTTTAGTTATGCAATGAGAGGATACACTTCTTCCCAGGATACATGGCTCTTGTCAAAGTTTTATCATTATAAGGTAAATTATAGGGTATAATTTCTTGACTGTCCTTCAATGACTCAAAGAAGTTCTGAAAGGATGATGGGCTTCGAATTATCATAACTTACATATAGTCTGCTTTGTTCTATTATGTAGTATATTAATACCGTATCAGGTTGTATACAAAGCTCAGTTTGATATAATAAAATATTATCTTTCAACTAAATACGTAATGTAAATATTAAATACATCATTTTTAAATAAAATGACTACAGAAACAAATACATGTATTGATGAAGAACAAACAAAAAAAACAACTTCATAAGCTCCTTTTTCATATCCTATATATTTGAATATTGTATTCCCTATATAAATTACATAGTGACGACAAATGGTATGATATCTTATAGAATATCTTACTATCTTTAAATATATTTGACATAGGACATGTGCCAAGGAAATAAACATACACTGAAAAAATTATTCCGCTCTATTTACACAGTGAAGGAAATGTAATTTTATTAATATTATTTAAGATAATTTCAAATTAATAAAATTATAAAATGAATAGACAAGACAGTAAATACACTCTAAATTTCTAATCTGCCGACGTGTAAAAAATATATTTTGGGCAAACCACTCATCACGACCACACCAGCAGATAACTTATTTACATATCCCTCTTAAAGTATCCTCGCGGTGTATTCTTAAATCCTTATCAGGTGACAATGCTATATGTAAGCAAATTCCAAAAAAATGTTGCTAAATGCCGAAGCATGAATCTTCGAAAACAAAATTTATATTGTAACGGTCACAAGACGATTTCATTTCAAGAAGTTTAATATATATTAAAAGATTGTATTTAAAATAAACTGTTTTTTTATCATAGTAATGGTATATTTTAGTTAATTGTATCTACGACCACAGATCTAGAATTATGAAACCGCTTACTCTTACAACGCGTAGGTTTGTTACTCTATGTACAACCACTTATTTAGTTATTGTTAGTAAGAAAAACTTTGTAACTCTCCTGGTTTTGTAATAATAGATTTGGCAGACGTAATCCTAAGTCGAACTATAATTGGAATTGAAAAGTATAAGAAATCCAATTATGTACTTTAAAAATTAGCATCGAATATTAAAACGAAATCGAAAATTTCGTCTCTGTGATTATCTCACAAGGAATTGCAAAGTGAGTGGGGGTGTCTGACAGAATGTACAGTCAGTTACAAAAATCGTTCGATTTTTAATTAGCAACGGCCCGGACCATTTCGCACGTGAACGGAATTAACCGTTCCCGTTGGAGTTGCCAGCGCCGAAGTTAAGTATTCCTACATATCTATCACTTTTTAATGAAGTTTTTTAACTTGTGGACTATAATTTCAATCACTTTGTTTAATGTTCATTAAAAATATAGGTTTTAAAATATACAGTCCATAATATTGGGCTTTTAGTTTGGCACATCGGGGACAAAAATAAGATAATTGGCTGAGTTCGTTTTCGTATAGTGTTGACTTTGCCTATGGCAGTCATATCACTGTGTGATAGAGAGAGAGAGAACCTTTCAATAAATTGAATCAAGCCCATCTTAGCTGGATTTCTCACTCTTATTCTCGACGTGCTAAATCAAATGTCATGTACTACACATTATTTGACTGTTGAAAATTACTGGAAAATATGCGGAAAAAAGAAGTAAGGTGTTATGAATATAAGTTTCTATGCCATTATAGAATCTATATATCATAATTATTTGTATTTGATGAAACTCAATATGTCAATCTGGAATAAAAATCTTCAGAAAACATTTACTATTATACTTTTGTAATTTTTCACATTTTTCTGTTAATTGAGTTTTTTATGAATAATTTACGTATCTGTACTATTAATAAAATGGTGTATTTTGTTGTAAAATAAGAAAGACTAAAGAAAGAAAGACTAAGACTAAATACAAAGCAAGAGTCATGAATTAAATAGATGATATTCATTTGATTTTGTAAGAAGAATTCTAAAATTTTCCGGTAAAAGTAGCTGGCAACATTAAACATATTTGAAACATTATATAGCGCAATATCTAGCGAAATCAACCGATGCCGTCTATAGTGAGGGCAGTATAAGAATGTAATGAAGTTAGCAACGTTCGGAAAGGCTACACAATTAGCGATCTTGCTTAATGAGATTGGGAAGAATTACGACGAGAGAGTCCACATGGCATCGGGATTTTTCACATCGTATAATAACAATTTAACGTATTTAACGCATAATGTGTAAATAAATAAATAAAAAGCTATTACATAAAATTATTTTATTTGTAATCGTGTCTAGGTGAAGAGGTTTTGAAATATCTTATAGGGCCTATATAATTACGTGTTCGTAAAATATAGATTCTACAACGTCAAGCGGTAAATTGTGACCAAGATGTATTCCGGCAGTTATACTTGAATGATATGAATTAGGTTTAATGTGTTTTTAGCGTTATATTGTGATCAGGTGTTAGTTTTAGTAAAAAATGGTGTGTGTACAAGTGTACGCAAATGGGGAATTATTTGGCGTGAATATACAAAAACGGGGCCTTAAAAAGTTTTAAGCGATTTGTATCGATTAAAAAATTCCAATAAAAAAATTGCTTATGCAGTATTTATAAAAGTGTGAATAAGTTACTGAATTTATAAAAGAACTAATAGGTATATTTAAAAAATGTTTACATAATATTTCGAAAGAACATGTTTACAACTGTGAGTGTGTGTTACAACTGTGAGCTCAACTAATGATGTATGATGAATGATGAAGTATGATTTCAGAAAAAACTAAATACGAGAGCTTTGCTTTAGTTTTGTGCATCAGCGCTTAGTATATAATGTTTAGATTTGCGCTAATCGCCGCACCGCGCCGTCAGAAGCATATACGATGCGTTTTAATATTTATTTTTTACTAAGACCAGACTCAAAGGCTCGGACGTCAGTCAGCAGGCTCCCGTCCTGAACCCCGCCAAAGTAAATAGCTAAAAATAAACCCCCTACTGAGAGTGTATGTGAAACGTTTCTTTACGCGAACTTGCTTTGAGGAGTTTTTAATTTGGTTATTTCTCTGCTGTGTTGTGCAGTGTGTTGCTGAATTAAAGGATCGGAACTTTGTGATAATATTTAAATAGATCAATTTTATGACTTTCTTAGAATTCATTGATTGCATATTTTAAAAATGTTCCTTCTTTGATTACTGTTATTTTCTTTTAAATGTCTTATAAAAAGTAACTCAGGTGATATTTTTATTTTCTGACAGACGAAAATGACATAGGCAACATACTGGTAGATCATAAAAATTGCAGTTTACTTTTTTTATTCATAATTGCTAGATATCAGTGACAGAAATCAATTAAGAGTCGTTACATTTCAAAATGAGTTAAATCCAAATAAAAATATTACGAATGGCTAAAATTGTATTATTTAGTTCATTTTGATATTGAATGTAGTACGTACAACAAACATACTAGTTAGAATTCTCTTTAAAATTACTAACAACAGAACTGTTTGTTCTTCTTGTTCTCTATAAAATAGAACATCATAAATAATTAAATCCAATTTTGTAAAACATTCATTAAGAGTGATGTATCTTTACAAATTTAGTAAAAGAATCGCTATTCTCTTAGCACCGTGTCCACTCGCTTGCTCTAGGAACGGAAGTCTGCTCGCGTCAGCTGGCCGATTGTAAAGGCGAGAAATGTGATAACCCCGCGTGCTACGGAGCCTGAGGAAATTTTTTACTATCACGCTTCCCATCTGATTTGAGGGAGGATAGACAGCGTCTGTAATCTTTGAGCATTAGTACATTACTTATTCTGACGAATGGTGACCGAGCTATTTAAGCAAAGGCTCCAAAAGTATCTTTTAGATTTAATTTATTATTTGTAGATTTACAAATTTGTTAATGTAATATTCATAAGTATGTATAACATGTTTTATGAACTGTGGACTCATTGGTAGATTTAGGACTACGCCTGTGAAGTCTGGGCCTAGGGCGGCAGGATTTTAGGGTTGGCAAAATTTTCACAGTGGCTAAACTTTAAAATACGTAAAATGCCAAAATAATTTAAATTTTTAAAAAAATGTAAAAATAAGTAAATGCAATCCATGCTTTTACTGCGAGTTACTGAAATATTTCTAGTCAAATTTAAAAAGTGATTGAAATGTTGTTGATAAATTGTTCGGTGCAATGTGATTTTTTTATCAAGTTAATATTGGCCTTTGAACGTAATAATTTCCCAACATTACAAACTCATTAATTTTTAGGGCGAGAGCTTAAAGTATTTGATATTTCTTAATAATTTTAATGAGTAACATTAATTTAATTTTACGAGTTCAAAATCTTTTTTAAATTTCAATTATTTCCTGAAAGCTGTCCTTCGATTAATTTATTACGTGACAGTTGGATTAGAGCTAATAATTTATAAACCAATAGGCCCTTTTTTAAACAATTTAAAGGAAAAAAACCCAACTCTACATAACTATAATCGGTACACAATAAAGTAATTGCTCATATTATTGATTTAAAAAGTCTAAGAATGTCTGTAGTGGTATTATAACAAGGTATTATACGAAATATTATACGATTTATTAAATATATTATACGAAAACACGGATTTAAACGTATTTTGCAAAATGGTGAGTTTCTACGCTGTGAGTGCTTGATTTATTCATATTAATCAGAAATAATTTCAGATAAAGTAAAAAACACCGCCTAATAAAGTCATCTGAATGTATTAAGTCCATTTACTTATATATTTTTCTCTCGTACTTAAGTCGCGTCAACATTCAAAATACAATAACTTTTGATAGAGTGAACCGATTTTAATGAAACAAAGACTAAATAGTATTCGAAGATAGGCTTTATGATTTACTAGAAATATTTTGTCTTGTACGGAGTATTTTAGCAGTGATGAGTGTCCAAAGAAACGGACATACAGACATATATTGAAATGTATTTTATTATTATTTGTTATATATATTGTTGTTATATTGTTATGTTATAAAGTTAACGTTTTTTAAAGCCAAGAAAATAAATATGAACTGTAATTCGCCAAGGAATGATTGCATCTATCGCTGCTCATTATTCTTCACGATTACTGGAATGCCGTATCAACTAATCACGTGTAACTGTCGTCCATTCATCAGCGTCTATGCTGCATCACTCACTGCTCACTCATTCGCCAACTTACTTATGCGTTTACACTAGCACTTAACACGTAGAGAATACAACTCAAAATCGATTGCACCGTCTGCATAGTTTACCTGATCGTATAACGCCGACCGATGTCACTAGAGCCGATTGTAGGAGTATGCCCGTCGAGCGGAGAGGTCCCAATCGCTGGCCGGACTCACCGTATGTCACGGCACATTATCAGTGCCTCTTAATTGAAGATAATAAGGGGGGACATGTGTCTTTGTCGTGTTTTTATGGAGTGTAAGAGAGAGATGTGTTTTTCAACATTCGTTAGGAGCTTTGAGCTATTAATTTGTGTCGTTCATACTTCTGCGATCGAGGGCGACGGATTTTTTATTCTGTTTTTTTATAACTCTTGCATTAATATTTATTTCGTCTTTTTAACTCATCCGGTTATCAATTACAGGTTTCTGTGTACGTTGAATTTATTACAAGAGATTAATATTATGTGTCTTGTAGTGATACGATTGATGAAGAGATGTTATACGAATTTTTACATGTCAAAATTTTCTAGAAATATTTTTTTGTCGTGCTATTTATTGATAATAATCGTCGTACATATTTAAAGTTTGGTAGTGTATATGATTTTTTTTTAAATTGTAAATCCTATTTTTTATTTTAAATTCTAATACTTGGACATTATTATTAGTATAAAAATGTAAAAATATTAGTGCGTACTAGCAGTGCACCGCGGTTTTTCTCGCGTCTAAGTTTTCCGCACTCTGACCACGATACCCCAGTTCTCCCGCGTTATTTCTTCGTTTTCCCATAATGTGCTTTTGAAGGCTTTTGAAAATTCAAAAAGATTATTTCATATTAGACATATAGTTCTATAGTTTAACGCGTCCAACATAATAAGATCTTGTTTGTTAATATTTAAATAGATGTATTAATCGTTAAAAAAATAATACTAGCTCGACAAATAATAACACTCAACCAAGCAGTACTCAAGTTAGCTAGGTTCATGATCCGATAACAGTCGCCACCATCAAGTTAGCCTGTAAATAAATAAAGCACGATGAAAAACAGCAGTGACTCACAACATTGGAGTTTTCTACTGTGAATTTTGAAATTTCTCAACGTATTAACTAGTTTCTTGTTCATAGGGATATGCTTTATACGGATGATTGAGGTTTGTCTATTTTATTCTGCACTCTGCGACACTCCGAATTAAGTAGTAACGGCACGGTCAAGGTGAATATTTATAACAATTCTAATACAGTCCGTTTTCGTTTACCGTATAACAAAATATACAAAAAGTTGCGTCTCACGCGTCCCCTAACGCGTTAAGCGAGTCGTGGCCTTCATGTCGTTTGCACAAAATGAAATGCCCCTCAAAGACTTCGCGTCAAGTTCACCGGACGCTCCCGTCCTGGGACGCGCCTCGACCACACAATATAAACATCAGCTGAACCACTGTCAAACTAATCATATATATTTTATCCAATTTAAGTTCCATTTACTATTAGTTCGGGAAACCATAATTTCACCGAGAACAGTCGCGAAGAAACTCTATCATATATCGTCTACTATTTTATTAACCGTCTTAATTATAGTCGTGAATTATGGTAGATGATCAGTGAGAGAGAGATAAAGTTATAAGCAGACATCATTCACATAGTCATTCATTCATTCTAATATCTTTTAGAAAAAAAAGTTTAAAAAAAAACTAAAAAAACACACTTTCATAAAAAATCAAACTAAAAAACAGAAAATAAAATTTAATAAATTTAACAATTTAATAAAATACTGATATCTGTAGGTGCTGATATTAACATGCGTCACTGTTAATATCAGCACCTCCAGATATCAGATTTTATTAAATTTTATTTTTTTTTAGTTGTTTTTTTATGAAAGCGTGTTTTTTTAGTTTTTTTAAACTATTATTTATTTTTAATTTTTTAGGTTAATTTTTTTTAATTTTTTTTTACTTTTTTTTCGGATTATTGCATTGTCATCGACCTTTGACAGGTGTGCAAAGTTTGAAATAAATATGATCGTTCAAAGTAGGACAAAATCGAGCTCAAAGGTAATAATAATATAATAAAGCATTATACATACAGGTGAAGCTAATAAAAAGCGTGTTAAAAACAACTACAAAGTTCTTGAATTCATTGCCCACGAACAGTATGGTGTTTTGACTTCTATTCTACACATAACACAATTATCTAAATAAGTTTTATTTGACTTACTACGTGTAAATGATGAAATTTCTCTTTTGTTTTCATTTCTTCATTCATTTTAATGGTGGTAGAGCCACGCTGAAACAATTACTGGTTTCAGCATGAATGGGTCAGCTCGTCCGGGGTAGTACCACCCTCTCATAGAAAACCGACGTGAAGTAACAGTGCTTGCATTGTTACGTTTCGTTCGGTCAGTGAGAGCGCTGGATACCCACCTCCCCTCCCCTCTCCTCTCCTCTCTCCTCTCCCTCTCCCTCCCCTAACCCGCCCCCCCAAAGGGTGGCAACGCACTTGCGACTCCTCTGGTGTTGCTAGTGTCCATGGATGGTGGGTTCGTTTGCCACCTGTAACATAAAAAAATAATTCTAATATTAGAATTTAGATTGGGTAAGATTATCATTTATATAGGCTTTTGAGAAACTATGTATATAAAAATAAATACATATTAGTCTCCTCTCCCCAAACAAAGTAGGTGCAGAAAAAATATAAACCAGATTATAGGCACATAGACTAGAAAATATTTAGGGATTAAAATTTACTGAGATTGCTACTCAAAAAATAGTAAATTGTTTAATCCTGCGGTTTTGTGGCGACAAACATACATGTTCAAGTAATTAAATAACCTTTCGCGTGAATCTAATTTACTGTCGTTTTATGTAGTGAACTAGCTGTAAAATCACTTCGTTGTGCCACACTTGACCGGCCACTGCCTGACGTCGCCGTTTGATTGATATTTCCATGTATGCAGGTGAGCTTGCGATCTGTGTCAAGACGATTTGTTTGCAAGATATTTGAATATATTGTAATTAATTGTTTATCATCACGCCTTGCCCGTAGACCGAGAGAGACTGTATCATTTTATCCTGGGCGATCTTGATAGAGACCCTTCATTCATATACATGTATACCTTTGTGTATGTCCCATTTATTTATCACTCTGTCATCATCATCATCAGTCTGCAAGACCGTAGGCCTCTTCTCTAAGTAAGGTAGTATAGGCATAATCACGATGCCAGCTCATGACGTATAGGCGATTTAAAACTCTGAGAAATCGTATGCTTTCTCACTTACAGTAGTTCTATAAGAACGTTCCTTAGGTTCAGATTTTCTCGTGATGTTTTCCTTCACCGTCAGCCGATAGTGTTATATGTTTTAATTAGTAAATGTACGCGAATTATGAAAAATTCGTTGGTACATGTCGGGGTTCGAACCTGCGGACATTGGGTTGATGTTCCACCGAGCAAACCTAGACAACCACAACTTCTGTCACTCTGTATCTCACACACACTTGTATCGCACTAATTGTTTCCAATTATATATATAACACCTAAAGTATATAGAAAATGTCGGAATAAACGAAGCGTGGCTTGAAACAATTATATTGTAACACTCGTTGTATCAAACTCTCTTCTATTGCAGGCTATTTGACGTATCTTTTTCATTTGGTACAATGTATTTGAAGATTTAATTTAACATAAAGTGCTCGCCAAACTTTTTGACAGTTCTGTATATAGTTGCGGAGCAGACAACTTAGATATTATACGTATACGTTATACGTATTATATTATATACTAGCTGACCCGTGCGACTTCGTCTGCACCAAAACGGTTATCACCGGTTTCAATTATATTTTAAACCTAAAACCCGATTGCAGCCACACCTACAGTTTCCAATTGTAAATCCAAACTATCAAGGGGCTCACTCAAACATTTACCCAGATGGTATGTGATAAATCTTTTAAAATAAGCCTACAGCCCGTTCGTAGCGTCATCTACGGGGTTCAATTAAGATAAAAACTAACCTACAAATATTGGCGGTAACGTAAAAAAATAACTTGAGGGGTCTATGGACCCCAGTTGGAACCTTATTACTTTCCCTTTTTTCTAGACGTTTACTATACAGTCAGTATAGTTTACATTATAAAATATCAAGTTGATAGAGTTCAATTGTAAATTAAACGATAAAAATATTTATAAAATAAATAATAATAAATTAAACACTGAATGATCTGGAATAGTCAAGTTAATAAAAGTTAATACATCAAAAAGTAATTCTTGAGTTGGTTTGATATTGAAATGAAAATTATATGTATGTATATATTGTATACACAC